>JAQGAI010001284.1:0-15285 GCA_034696905.1 Lepidocyrtus violaceus | reverse complement strand
ATAGATATTCCTATGCAGAGTTACTGTGGGAGGAGTCTATCATAATGGGGCATTTAGTTGAGTTATAAAAAGGTTAAATGTGTTATAGCTGCTGGATATATTATCCTTCTTCAATGTGACTTAATTTTGAAATTATATTTATTATTTGGTTTTTATCAAATTTTATTTTAAAATTATATAAATGACAATGCAATTCCAATACTTAATCATTATTACTTAATTTGTGCAATCTAGACTAATCTGAATAAAAGATATAAACTCATTGTGTAATAATCAGATTTGAACTTACACGTATTACCATTCGTTTGCATTAAATAAGCAAGTTATAAATAGAACGGCCGGTATAATTTTTGGCACTGTCTGAAGAAAAAAAAACTTGCATAATGTATGAAGACTGCTCCATTTATTTATGAAATACGATCACCCTTTCATTTTGCACATAAGCAGTGTTTAGGGATACTGTTTTAGAATGCCCCAGTTCGCTATTTTTTATCATTATGCTCATCAGTGATCCACAGATTGGAGCTGAACTATAAATTGGAAATTGGAGAGGTAGTTCGCACAGTTGTTCCAGCTTCCAATTAGCTGAACAGGACGAATTCCTCTCATTTCGTTTTTAGTTCCCACCCTAATTCACGGCCAGTCTCGTTTCAAACCCTTTTATTATGAGATGCGATTTTTTTTTAAAGAAGAGACGACTTCGCTGATTACAGAAGCAGTCTTTTCGATAAATGTACCTCCGACAAAACAAACAAAAAAGCCTTCTCCCAGTTTACTAGATCAAGAATGCTAGCGGTAGCTACGAGGAAAAATTCCCATCCATTTCATTCCATTGTACCTGTCTAAACTTAGAGCATTCACTTTTTTATGAAAAGGATCAAAGGAAAGGATGGAAATGTGATTGCGATATGATGATGTGATATGATAAACTCAGACATGAAACAAAAGGATGAACACTGTTAATTGTAGCGCAATACAAAATTTAAATTTTTTACTAGGTATTTCCTTTACTTCATGCCAATTTTTTTCCCTTCACATAAAATTAAGTTTGTTTTATAAATTGCGTAAAGATATCGTCCTGTACAGGTAGAGGCTAATTAAATATCTCAGTTAGTGTTGAGTTTTGGGCTGAGGAAGCATCACATCACTATCATCAACATCATCATCGCATCAAAAAATTTCGACCTAAAACATTTGTTTTTTTTTTTGGAAATGACAAAGGTGACTGCAATTTTGTGCGACTTTGTCTTCAGTTCCCTCACTATTTTGACATTATGAAACATGAAGCCCCTAAATGGAACATTTTCGGTGGAACTAGCCAGCATGAGCAAACTGCTCCGGATGTTTGCATTAGTAATACTATTGATCTCTGGAATGTCTCACTGTGCCCCAAAGCAACGGGAGATCTGGAATCCCTATCATTATCCCACAGTTCGCTCAATCATTTCAGTCTCAGCAGCATTATCAATGCGCCCCAGGATCCAGCAGCAAGTGAAATCCTCAGTGCAGACGACGACGACACCAACGACAACAACAACAACAACGACGTGGAGACCTCAGCCTACGAAAAGTATTAAAAATCCCTCTTAAAACATTTGATTTCTCCTACCAATTTTGTTATGTATTTGCTTAATTAAAATCCACCTTTGAACTGAACTTCCAGGAATGATTATGATTACCACTCCAAAGCTTGCAAACAAGCCAACTCGAAATAATATCAATAGAAGGGCAGCCCACTCCCACTCCAAATTTCAATTCTCCCAATTATTAAAAAAGAAGCCACCGAGGATGACAATGAGCCCGGCTGATTCCCCGATGACCAACACCGCCAATAATAACCAAACATTTTTGGGGATCGATATCAGAAACTTCGACATGGGGAATGTAACGGCCATCAGCCTCGCCCTAAATGAGTTCATCCATTCGGCGGAACATGTAATTAGGGAAGTGCTACAGTACACTCAAAATGACTTACTGAGGGTGATCGGGCAGGTGGACCTGGGAACCAACATGCTTCAAAAGAAACTTCAAGGTTCAGGGCTAAGTTTAGCGTTTGCTGGACAGCAAGCCGCCTCCAGGACTTATGAATCTCTGCCACCCTTCGTTTACAAATTACTTCAAAGACTTCAAATGCCCACTGAAGGCCGCTCCGAGCAGATCAGTGTCCAGTTGAATGAAGCCATCAAGAACTTGAGAATGCTGAAGAAGATGCTGGTTCAAGCTTTTGAAGAGCATGAGAAAGACGTGAGTTAAAATAATAAATATCTTCAATATTATGTTTGCCCCTCCAACGCTGTCACGTTTAAGATGAGCTATTGTAAAACAATAAAAGGCTACAGCCATCTCGTGTTGTTTTATCTTTTACAGTTTCATGACGTATTCCAAGAGCGCTTCACCCAAATTAATCAATATCTCAGAGTACCTGAGCTCCCCCGGAGACCTTTGGCTTGGTTCTCATGAACTCTGTGAGAGTGGCTTGACTTGATATTGAATTGAGTGATGCTGTAAAAAGCTTCCATAACATCAGGAGCTCCTCATCTCTGCCTGTTGACATTTAATCTCCCATTCCCATCCAAAAGACTAGACTGCGGATGTGTATCATTCATACTGTGCCCGTGACTTTACAAAAGTATTTCTTCTCTGGAATGAGCTGCTTCCAATACAATAAACTTTTTGTTTTTTTTTTCTGTTATGTATTTGCTTATTTATTGCTGTCTGTCTGTGCTCAATGAATTCCGCATGCATTTCTCCTTCCCTTCAGGAATTTAATTCTGTACAAAAACCTATTACAATATTCATGATCAAGTTTAAGCATTCATGAAGATTCGCGATTTATTTCATCCGTTTTCATTGATACATTTTAGATTAAATTGAAATGCCACCGCTGGATTCCACCGAACTAACTTTTATAATGTCATTGCAATTAAAAGTGAAACTTTCCATATCATTAATTTAGCATTAGTGGACTGTTGTGCCTTAGCAATTGAAGGCTATCGTGGCTTGTCTTTGTCTTCAGAACTTGGCAAACATTATCCAGAGAGGGGAAAACTGCCATGTCATGCATGTCACACTTGAGATAAGTGGCAGCCAATTATCAAATGAAAAATTTACCCCTCCACAGCAGCATAGCATGTCAAATTGTCCTACTCATAGTAATAACTTCTATCGAATAAAGTTCTTTGTTCTAACTGCTTTAACTTTGCGTCAAATATCAAAGGAAAATTGTTACTTCGAGAGAGTACTTGCCAAGTTGCCAGCTACAAAGAGTATGAAGAGCGTTTCAAATAAACCTAGTTTATGTGAGCTTATGCCTTGATACTGGCCGGCCGTTTTTTTCCCTAATAAAGTGAAAGAGGATTAGATTTCCTGAATTGTGTGGCCCATCAATTATTAAAATGAGACACAATTGCCACTGCCTCTCCAGCTCCTCTCCGCTCTGGATTATTTAGCTACGGTTGGCTGGATCCAGGGAGCGAGGAACTGCGCGTTTCTCATTTGTCTTTGAAATGTGACATTTGACAAACACAACAAGACAACTAAAACAATCGCAAAAAAACACTTTCTAATCCATTCGTTATATTTGTAGATATGAATGTACAGAAGAAGAAAAAAACTCATCCACTTCATATTTCATAGGACATGGCCACGCCACATCGCCATCATTAGGAAAGCCTTCGACCGAGCACTTCATTTTCGCCATTGCTTGCTTCTCCGCCTCTTCTGGAACAGAATAAATAAATAGCAATAATTTTGTTTTCTGCAAAGCACACGCGTGGGTGTTACACACTTTCCCACTCCAACGGACCATAATAAAGCTGATGCACACGTACACATTAAAAAATCATATAAAAAGCGGATCGTCCAAGTGAAAAAAGGCTATGCAAATTTTGTTTTACGTACTACATATATCCATCTCGTTAAACTTGCGACGTAAAATAAAATAGGACGAATAATAGTATTTTTTATTTATTTCAATTAAGAGCAACCTCACCAGAAGCAATTCCATTTCTGGTTTATTACCACTGCGAATCATTTGGCTCATTCGAGTTCAAGTAATAGATCATTCCAGTAGCTTCTGCTCCAGTTTTTTTCTTCTGTTTTTTATAATATTCCAAGCACACGACACGTTTCTTGTCATTCATCCATCTCATTCTTGTCATTACTCACACGCTCAGTGAAGTGTCGCTCATTTATATATTGTCTTACACAACAGAGCACTTCATCAGTGTCATTGATCACCTTGTTCACCTTTCTTGTCACTCTTCCAACTTTCAATGTCTTTGTTCTGCTGGCTCCTGGACTTCCTAATCACAAACATAAGGAAAATATAATAAGAAAAAAGAGCTCCAGGACTGCGTGGGAATTTTTTTTAATGATGTCGGCAAAAATCTTAAGTCCTGCGGGACTGAGCCTGTTATTTATTATGCTTCTTTATGAGGCAATAACCAAGGCAGTGATTGCAGCCCCGGTCGTTTTGAGTGAAAATGGGGGATCATTATTACAAGCAACGAGGGGGATTGAGGAGAAGAATAGTAATAGCGTGAAGCATTCCATTGTGATGCCAGTGTGGGCGAGAAAGGCCGGGGGTAATTGGAGACCCGAGTTGCTTCAGCAAGGTGTAAACTCGCAATCGGAGATGGGAAATCAACAAACCATTCCAGCGTATCAGCCCGTGGGTGAAACAGAATTGAATACTAGTGGCCAACAAGCATACGAAGAAGATATTAAAGTCATCGAAGCTGAAGCTCAAACAGGAATAAATGCAGATGAAGGAATGGTGGAATCCCCGTCATTAACGATAACTGCCAATCAAATTATAACGGGGATGGAACATCAAAAGAAAAACTCAAACGGGAAGGGAAATGAATTACAAAGCGAAGAAAAAAGCAAAACCGAAGAAAATGACGGGAAGGGAGGCGAATACGAATACGTCTACGATGAATGGGAATCTGAAGAACCAGAATGTCCTGAAGATCAGTACTATCACATTCGTGGGAAACGTTGCGTCCCACTTTCCTGTCCGGGAGGGAATGCTTGGCGAGATAGGGACACGGGAGAGTGCATACTGAAGCGATATGGATATCGGAATAGATGGAAATCCAACCGGCAGTGGAAACCCTAGTAAAGAACATTCAAGAATTTTACCAATAAAATAAATATTTCAATAATGAAAAAAAAAACAATAATTTTCCTGTTTTATTCTGTATGGAAATATGTCAATATCAGAATGTATTCATTTTTCTTTTAAAATATTGGCGATGTGCATGCATGAAATGAAATGAGATTATTGCTAACAAGGCTATATTCATGTTGTCATTTATTTTTTTCTTGCAACCATAAACCAAGTCGGAGGACGTTTTTTGGAAAAGGGAACGGATCAAGGGCGATTTTCTTTGGATGAGCATTGTAGCTAAGAAAATATGAATCTCTAGTATTTATGTTGTATTTATTCAAGTGCATTTCTTTAATGATGTAAAAACAAAATTTGGTTCGGAGTTTTCTCCGAATCGTTCCTTTTTTGTTCAATAAATAAAAACCGTCCACATTTCGGGATGGGATAATTTTTCTACTATCCAATTGGCATGTACTATAATTCAATAAGTGTAATTGAATTGAGCCGGTAAGTAGGCAGTTATAAATAGAATGGATTTTTTTATAACGGTAAAAGTCACCTAAGGACTTTCTCCGATTCGGAATAATGAAATGGGATAATTATGTAATGGTGGTTTTGCCCCTCCTACATATACAAGTTAGGTAAGTACATTGAACGCCTACACCATACCATACCATATGTCAAGAATGTCAGTTGAAGATCAAATTAAAAGAAACGATTCCCAACTTCTTGGAATAGGGTTTCCCTCCCGTTTATGTATATTTAGGTAGGGTAGGAGTGTGCCACGACTTCGGCTGGAATGAATATACCGTCAGAAGAAGCCTTCTTAAAAGTTCAAAAGTTGTTGGTTGATACTGTCATATTCCCTGTAGGGGCTTCAATAAAAAATGTGCATGCACAAAGCTAAGTTTCTTGTCAGTGAAAGTTGTAGTACAGATTCACTTTCCAAGTGAAAGTCTTTATTTAAGAAAGATGTACTGTTTTTCAGATTCAATTGCTCGTAGCTCAGTAAATATGACGTAGCCATTAACTTGCATGCTTATTCGATCATGGCCTTAGACTTTTGACAGTTGCTAATTTGAAAAGTGAATTACTAAATTGAAATCATGTGATGCAGCAAAAATTATTCTTCTTCTTAACATGGTATACTAGACTGGTTTAAATTTAGATGTCAGATGAAGACTTACTTCCAGAGATACAACTGATTTATGCGGGTTTCATGTATGCAATGACTTTCTCGTGTTTTGTAAAATCGGATCGGTTGCATACATTTTTGGTTTCTCATGCCTTAGGGACTTTGTATATAAAGTATAGAGATCGCATTAAAATTACCCGCAAGAGAAGATGTCTGTTTTAGTACATTTAACTGATATTTTATTTTCCCTTTATGAATAATACATCTTTTGTCATATGAGATTGTTTTTATAACTAGATTAGGAAAGGCACATGAATAATGGGGATATCGATCTAGTTAAAGTCTCATGGCTTTATTTATCCGTAATTTAGTTGGAGGAGGAGCTGCTCCTGGTAATGGAAAAGTAATGTCAAAAACCGACGTGAAATTCCCTTTTGTGTATTTTAGGTAGGTAGAAAAACGGGGGGGAAGCTTTCTCCATGTTTGTGTTTTGGAGTTTGCCCTTGCCTTGCCAATTTTCAATTTGAGACTCCGCTTTTTTTTGCAAAGATTTCATGAAATGGATGCTGGTGCTGGTATAAAGATGAGCGTCCTTTGATATCTTGAGCGACAGAAGGGAAAGAGGCAGTGTTGGGAGTTGACTTTCTCCGACTCATTTATCTGTTCGCTTTCACTTTCATCATATATTTCCATTTTAAGATTGGTGCTTAGAAAAAATCAAAACATGAATTTTAAACTAGTAACAATTTTTGCTATCATTTCCAACATCCTCTTAATTTCCTACTTTTCGGATGGAGCTGTTGTCAAATCAGAGCAGAAATTGCATTCATTTAGCATCCCACCCGGAAGGAGCCTTCGCTCATTTGTGGGAAATTCGGTGAAAAGAAATGGTGCTTTAGAACAAGGACCGGATTCGGAATACAATGATTATTACTACCACGACGAGGAGGAGCCGGAGTGCGACGAAGATCATTTTTGGCATATTCGGGGCCGCAGGTGTGTTCCGTATGATTGTCCAGGTGGTAATCAGTTTCGAAATCAGCACACGGGAGAATGCACTCTGAAGACGTATGGAGTCTCTGGAGATGACCGAGTGCGTCCTTCACGGTTTTTAAAGTAAGTTTACACCAAATTTAGATTAATTTACCTGTAAAGTGAAAGTCGAAAGATAATGCTTTCTAAAATCATACTATGGGGCAATGTGAGACAAGTCATGCATTTTGTATTTGTATCCCTAATTCAACTGCTTTATATTTTTATTGGCTTTGCATTAAAATCCTTCGTGAAGCAGCAGAATGAAATCACCAACCAAATTCCGACTTCCGTTTGGACTCACGCTCAAGGGCTAAATCTGCTTTCTCCTCGGTGAAATCAAAACCCTGAAGTATCTTGAAGTTGGATGGATGAAGAGAAATAATAAATACTACGTCAATTTTCACCTAAGTATTTTTCCAATTGAACATTCATCCTTCCTCCTGGATTTATTTTTATGAAATCTGAGTGTATGAAATTAGATTCTCATTCAAGCAAATAAAATATTATGGAAGCAGCCTACCTGACTCAATCATCCATTTTGTTATACCTGATCTACTTTACCAATTACCAATCCATCCTTTGAAAGATGTAAAATATACAGTTAAAATGATAGAAGATAGATATGATTATATTTTATGACTATGAGATGTTATGATTGGCTTTTGTAAATAAAATAAATAAAACCAATTTATGATTGTTATTATTTCAGAGTATTTTTTTCTTTCATATTTTATTCACTTTTAATGTTGAATATTATCATATCATACTGATAAACATGTCGCATTATACAATTTGATATTCGAAATCGAAGCCCCATTCCATTTATATTGTCCTGTCTGCATCATTGGTTTCCATAAACTTCCTCCAACTTTTTGGCGTGTGGGTTTTTGAGAGTGACGGAGTGGAGTGATTGATGATGATTTTACGAAGGAGTGCCTGTGTCGTCGTCGTCTTCTACATATAAACAAGTTGAGTTTTTCTGACATAATATAATTTACTTACAGATTTCAGATACAATTGGATTAGGTTGTACCTTAGGTATCATTTATTTATTTATATCAAATCGATATGTCTACTAGTTTTTTTATATTAGACGGTTTGATTGGCAAATTTTATTTATGATCAATATCACTAAGAACGCCGCCGCGTGTCAAACGGTCATATTTATTGTGCTGGTGCCAAAAACATCCTTTGGAAATCAATTTATTTTAATAATCTTTTCGCGTGGATGTGTTGCTGCCACAAAACCAGTCTTCTGTTTACGTTTCATTCTCAAGTTTAGAGGGCTGTTCAGGGAGTAAATTGGTGGATGGAGGTAGAGGAAGGTTTAGGCACAGCATTACACAGATTCTCATATTTTTCAGCATTTTAATTGGATAGAGTATCAGTTCATATCATATTAAGAATTAAATTAGGTACGAGTTTATGAAGTAAAGACACACTTACAGATGAAGAAGAGCACATTAACACAGTCGCTACTGATTAGAGTGACTACCTGTACATTTTCTGTAATTTTCCATTTAATGTTTTGCATACGTTAACGATAAGTTCGGGGTGGGTGACAGGGGAGGTGACTGGGTAACTAAGATTATCATCTACTTTCACAATAAATTACATACAACAATTTTTTTTGCATAGTTTCTGTACAATAAATTAGGTCATGATATCATTATATGTGGCACCAGCACCAACCATCCCGGATCGGATAAATAGTATAAATTATTAATTTAGAAAGAGTAATTAAGTCAGATATAATCAAGTCAAATAAAAATGTCTTTTTGAAAAATTCTCATTACATATAATTAGAAATGGTAACATAAAACGTGACTGATTTTTTTTCATTTATCTTGAACCTTCTTAATTAAAAGCTATATAAGATACCAAAACCATTGCAAAAAGGTCATAGGTCATTAAGTTTTAGTTTGCACACTACTAAAATTCTACTACATCCTACAAACTACAAAGCATAGATACATGGAAGATAAAAAAATCAGGTCCGTTGAAGTAGTAATAGTAAATTATGTTTTGGACCGTACGTGAAAATAATTATAATTAATTACGTACATGTTTCAAAGAAAAAAAGTAACACAATAATAGAATAAGAACAATACTATTCTACGAAAAACAACAAATAAGTTTGAAGTAAAGAAAACAAGAGAAAATAAGTAAAATTTCTCCATTCATTCATCATCATCTCAACTTTCACCATCATCATCATCCTCCTCCTGATACATTCTGCAGCGACTCAAGCTCACAGAACAAAACTGTCAAAAGAAACATGAAACCTGTTAGCCTCCAGCAAAATAAATAACTTATATAGTTTTCAAAAGAAAACAGAATTGGCTGGAGTATAAGAGGAAAATAGTATAATAAAAAATTAATAATAAAGAAAAAGTTGAATTTTTTAAAAGCATGCTATTCAGTTATCACCTTGCAGGTGAGTACGCAGCGTATAATGCGAACACCACCACCACTGCAGCACCCAGTATTCCCAGCCTAACTCCATATTGCCCCTGTGGAGGAGTAGCAGTAGCAGAGGTAGTTGGAGGAGGGGCACTAGCGCCATTGTTTCCAAGCTCTGCGGAATTATTCGAGGATTTTTCAGCCCTTTTCTTTTTCTGCTTTTTGCTCTTTTTATTTTCTGAAGCGCCCGTTTAGCCCGATCCATTCGTCAAAAGGGAACGGATGTTTGGAATGGGCAGAGTCACATCGATTGTCGGGATTCGCAAACATTTTTTGGAAGGATCATTTCGAGATGTTTTGTATGGCAGAGTTATGTACAGTCGCGTGTGTATGATGAAGATGTTAATCGTTTCAGTAAGTTTTTTTGTGAGGGTTGATAAAACCAGCAGGAGCGAGCGAAGGCACGTATTCAGAGAGTTAGCAAAAGCATGCAAAAAAACACAAAAGAAAATCCATTTTTGTTTGTAATGTTTTTAGAATTTTCGAAATTTCAAATATAATTTTCATATTTAATTCCATACAACTAGATTTCTACTTTGGCAAGACAAGACACACGGATAACTTTTTCAAATTGCAAATATATATTTTGTTACGTAAAATGTGTTCTTTTTTTATATATTTACTTATGTTAGTACAGAAAAATATAGACATAAATTGTATTATTCCTATCCTAAATCCTAAGGTTTTTCATACTACGGGTTTTGTATATAAACACAACACAAGCTCAAAAACGTTTCGGTATATTTTGTTTGGCACAGTTTCATATAGAAAGACAAACAGTTATTTTTGAAAATCAATCATGCAACTGATTGTTTGAAAGTTTGATTTTTTTGTTAGAAAAAGGGAATTATTAAACACATTCATAAAAACTGATTTTTGTATTTCTGACTAAATCAAATTGCTCTAGGGCTCATATAAAGGAAAAATGTTTTGGGTATTATTATTATGACATCTGAGTATTTCTGAAGATTCATTTAAGAGAGACTGAATTGCTGATTTAATTGAGATTGTCACTTCTAGGTTTCTACGAAGGTATTTCTGAGGGATGATTTCTTGAAAGGGTTTGATTTTATTTTTTACCTTTGCGTGGAGGTGCCTTTGGTTCCGGTTTTGCTTGTGAAGGCTTTGGTGCTGGAGCGGAGGCTGCGGCTCTGGCGGCTGCAGCTTGCTTTTCAGCTTCCAGCTTCTGTTCCGCTGCGATCCTTTGTTCGGATATTTTCTTTTCTATGGCTTGTCTCTCCTCTTGGGCTTTTCGTTCTTCTTCTTGTGCAGTCTGAGATGGAGCGGCTTGACTTTGGGTGGCGGATGCTTCTACTTTTGACACGGGCTCTGAAACTGGGACAGAAACCTTTTCGACTGGTTGTTTTGGAGGGCTAGGCCCCTTTTTCTTGGGTGGAGCTTGGGCCTGTACTGGAGGTGTGGGCTCTTTCTTTGTCTGTACTGGAAGCGTCGGTTCTTTCTTTGGCTGTACTGGAGGCGTCGCTTCTTTTTTTGCCTGTACTGGAGGTGTCGGTTCTTTCTTTGGCTGTACTGGAGGAGTAGCTTCTTTCTTTGGCTGTACTGGAGGAGTAGCTTCTTTCTTTGCCTGAACTGGAGGCGTTGGTTCTTTCTTTGGCTGTGCCGGTGGAGTAGGTTCTTTCTTAGGTGGAGCCTTAGCCTGAACCGGGGGAGTAGGTTCCTTTTTAGGTGGAGCCTGGGTTTGCACTGGAGGAGTAGCTTCCTTCTTAGGTGGGGCTTGGACCTGTACTGGAGGAGTTGGATCCTTCTTAGGAGGAGCTTGGGCCTGTACTGGAGGAGTGGGTTCCTTCTTAAGTGGAGCTTGGGCCTGTTCTGGAGGGGCTGTCTCCTTTTTTGTTTCTTCAGTGGCAGTAACTGGAGGCTGAACAGGTGGTGGCGTTGCCGATTTTGGTGGAGGTTGCTCCGGTTGAACAGGCTTGGGTTGCTCTTGTGAAGGAGGTGTTCGCTTCCTTTGGGGCTTAGGTTTTGAAACATCTGAAAGAAGTGTTTGAATAACAGATACTCATTCACATACGACGTTTACATATTTTACGTTAAATCGTTCCAAACTTGATTCAAAACTAACTTGTTTCCGCCATCGAAGCTTGAATCCTTTTCATGATGTTGTCGAATGAATCCGCGCCCATGTAATCGATTTGTCCATGTTCCCAAGCAGCTTTTCTCATTTGGTCCTCATACTGCAACTGTTCCACTGTTTTCCCTCCCTCCAAAGCCATTCTTGCATAAATTCCAGCGATTCCTTTCTGCAATGATATTCACATAAATCAGACATTAGATGATAAAATCCTCATGAAGTTTAAATGAATTTAAGTAAGCTACTAAGTTTCTCTCAAAGCTTATGCACCAAGCGGAGAAAGCACACAAAGCCTTATATGCTAAATTAAAAATAAAATCAAGGGAATATACGTAACGCGATCAAAGCAGGAGATGGATATTCAAAATGGGTTTTCTGATTAGTTTCCAATCAAGCATTTGAAGGCTTCAAGCGATTCCCATATGTGTTTGAAAATAAGCGAATTATTCACGCAAAATTTAAGATTAGTTGCTCATTCATTTCATTTCATTAAAAAATTGTAAGTGGTTAGATTTTCAAAACATTTCCCATCAGGACGATGCAATACTGACTCATTGGATTTTTAATAAATAAATATGTGGAGAATAAAGTGAAATTTTCTCGGCTGGCCCTTCCTGTTGTTGGATTAAAATGTAATTTCCTTGCTCATCATCATTCATTCATTTTTTTTCAGCATTTTTCCAGCTATCTAGTAGAGCTCTACATGGCTGCAGGAGAAAGTTTTTATATTACAGAGAATTGAGTGGCTGAAAGGCGGTAAATATCCCGATATATCCCCAAAAATGTCTCAGACTGTTTTGCTGTTGCGTTTGCATTATTGCCTGGCTTCAATTTGAACAGCTGCGATTTCGAGTGATTTCCAAGAATGCCTAATAGTTCCAATAGTTCTAGCAAACATTTCACTTACAACTGCCTTCGAGCGTCTCTTTTTCTTCGCTTTCTCTCGTCTATCCTCGCTTTTATTGTTTCTCGTCTTTGAGTTTTCGTCGTTTGGCCCGTTATCGGGGCCCGCATTTGACTGACTATCTCTATCTCTATTAGGGTGCCCCTGTGGGGATTCATGGGAATCCCCAGGGGAGGAATGTTGAGCAACATGGGTTTCGTGATGGGAGTGATGATGGGTTTCATGGCGGGGAGGAGAGTGATGGTGGTGAAGATGATGTTGGGAGTGATTTCTCTCATTGTCTGAACTTTCAGGACTAGAATGTTGAGGGGGAGGAGGGTGATACACTATAGGTGGGGGTGGAGGAGGAGGGGGAGTCCAGAAATGGGATGGAGGATATCTTTGAATAGCTACTAAAAGGGTTGGTTGTGGAGGTGGAGGAGGGGTTTCCTCTACAGGAGGATGGGGAGGATCATGATGGTGGTGTTCATGATGTTGTTCATGACTGGAGTGATCGTGATGGGAATGGTGCTCATGTTGATGGTGAGGATCGGGAAATTGGGGAGGGGGTTGAAAATAAAATTGAGAAGCTGCGGGCTCGGAAGAGACGAACATTTGCGAGAAAGAGGCCTGTACCTGTTCTACCATTGTAGCGGATTGGTTGGCACCACCACCCTGTACAGTTTACGATAGTACTTATACTTGATGCATGACACATAACAGAGTTTAAAAAATCTTTTCACCAAACATAACAAGAGTTAGTAAAATAGGATTCCAAGACAAGTTAATATAAAATTCTATGCATAAACACCACTTCAAACATTTTGAATGAAAAACAAATTGGAAAGAACCTCAACCGTTTCATTACAAATTACAGATAATGTTAGTCAGAATATCACCACCAAAAACCAATTCAACTAATTTTGAAAAAAGACATACTTGAAAAATCAGATCTTGTGAAAAAATTAAGAATTTCAGAAATAATTTCTGTAGTTGAGCAAAGGGCCAACGGAAGACAATTTAGATGTGTGCATTGTAATAATGAGTATTTGCATTCTCTGCATAAATTCGTTTCAGTTTTGACATAACGGCTTTCGCAGTGACTATGCATGATATACATCTTGAGCGTATTGTTTGTGTAGTTTAAAAGATTACCATTTCCGGTGAAAGTTGAGGATGAACTTCGGAACGGAATATGTCCCACCATGCTTGAAGCATTTCCTAAAAAAAATTGGAGAACAGTTAATACGCTATTTGCTCCATGATGATTCATTTTTCCATTTTCATGTAATACTTGTTAGGCATAGGTACCTGCATGTGGTCCTGACCTCCCGGGGCACGAGCTACTCCAGTTGCAGTGTCATAAAACATCAGCCATGGCTTAGTCTGGCCAATGAAATGGACAATTTTCACATTTTGACCAAATCTGAAAAGATAAAATACAAATATTATTTTTTGGCTGGTTGATAAGCCCAGTCATGAAGATTTCGCATAGTCCCACTCCCAACTTCTTATATTATCAATACATTAACATTAAGATTAACATACACAAATTCCTTCAAATATCACCGAGTCAATTTTTACGTCATTTCATTACAGTCAACTAATTATAGAGCAGGAAGTCAGACATGAAAAATCCAATTCGTAATCGCAAAAATCGTAAGTGTGTCAGTAGTAAATGATACGACAGTGATGATAACTCTTTTTAAATATTTTTATATTTCGACTTGAGATAAATATTTTTAGGTAGTAATCTCATCTCATACATAAACCCTCATCCATGCACTACATATCATACTTCACTTACACTTTGAATGCTGGTAAATATGAGTATGTTGCGGAGGAACACATATTGTAGATAAAAGGAAGACGCCGGCTGGCATCAGATTGTGACCAGTCGCTAAAATACATGTTGAGAAGACCTTGATCTCCACCTTTAGCCAAATAAAATACGAATTAGTTCATATCTCCTCCTCCTACACCACACCCAATAACATATATTTATGATTACGATTAGAACCATCACATCCCGATTATCATATTACTGATATTATTGCGTGATTACGTAACACTAGTTGAAGTGTTTGGCTTACCATCAAATGAACCATGTGCCAAGGCAAATGAGTGGATGCGGTTGTAGCTTTCCATAGATGGCTTGAAAACAAACACCCCAGAGTTAAAGCAGTCCGGCCAACCCGCATCTGGAGCTGCTGAGAGTTCTTCGCGTTCGAACAATTCATCGCAATTTTGGAGTACCTACGCAAATTAATAAAACAATGTTATTGCATATCATATTTTTATAACACATGGGCGCATTCTCTCATTATATTCAACAGAGAGTATTAACGAAGGTTAGGGTCTCTGAGGCAAGTTATGTTATGACTGGCAATATTTTACAGTTATATATAATCTACTTGAAATGAGCCAACACCGGCTAAATACCGGTTTAAGGTGCTTGAAATTGAAGGTAAACTTTCGAAAAGCGTATCAGCATGTAGGTTTTTATTATTCACGAGGTATGCCACACCTTACGTGGAGGGCTCTTCTTCACTTGTTTTTTCGTG
>JAQGAI010001283.1:0-15287 GCA_034696905.1 Lepidocyrtus violaceus | reverse complement strand
CCATCACATATCTACATGTTAAAAAGGTGACATAATGTTAGATTGACATTATTACGTCTATAGTCTATGTGGATAGAAATGGGAAGTTTTTAAACTCACGTAAAAAGTATTCCAAATTTTACGACCACTTGGAAAATAGCACCGAGACATCCACGGATTTCCGGTTGGGAAATTTCACTTAAATAGACGGGGGCGACTAAACTTAAACTGCCGATTCCGACTCCTACGAAAAGGGAAAACAATTTTCAAGGAAAATGCTTTTAAAGATCCTTCCCATTTGATTGCAATTCAAAATTCGATAATTTTATTTTTTACCAGTTAAAAATCTTCCAATGTACAACATGGATATTTGAACTGCCATTGACAAACTAAGCCAGCCAAGAATCAACGGAAGGGCAGAAATAAGGAGGGTATTCTTCCTACCTACTTTTTCTATACAGTAACCCGCAAGGGGAGCTCCTCCAACAGCTCCAATCTGGAAATTCAATTTTATAATTATTTCACTGATTCTTTTCCGAAAGACATTCTCCGAAAGTGCTTTTCTTGTTGAAACATGGCTCCTTCGTTTACCGTAATCAGAGATCCGATCCATGACAAGTCACTAGTAACCAGTCCAGGGAAATGTCCACTTTTCTCCACTGAAGGCAAAGCTGGAGAGCTCCAGCCAAGCACATTTCCCAAGCTGAATGCTCCCACGGTCACTGCAGCAGATGCGATGTATTGCGGAATATGCGGATTTTTCCATCTCGGAGGAGGATTGCTAAACACCTCCGCTTGTATCACAGTATCATCCCGTTTAATCTCAACGACTTCCTTTTGCACGGTATACGATTTCTGCACCATTTTCTGACTTTTGACAAGAATATCACTTATTTTACAAAAACAACTAGAAAATACCTTGCATTACCCCAACTCTGCTCACATTCACCACTTAATTAGCAAACTTCATCAATCATGAAGTGTTACTTTGTATAATATACCCAGTTTGACAATTCATTGTCACCTTATCACACCTTCCAAATTTGCATATTTTGAATATTTAAAAATTAGGAATTGGAAATGGATCCCAAATTTCAAGCTGCAACTTCCACTTTTCAACTGAGCTATGTTATGACTCGCTCACACAGCAGCATATAGTTATGCCACTCCACAAGTTATGCAATAATACGACATTCACAAAGGCTATTAAAGTTGACACTTCCAAGCAATTTTGATGTAACTCAAGCGATTTCAATCTTTCAAAATATATTTTCACACCACAAGCGCTGCTTCCACACTTCACAAGGATCAGATCAAGATTGACTAGAAATTAGTAAACTTCAGACAATTTAATATGGCTGTAGTTAAATATATAAATATATCAAGCAGATGTTCAACCAGTTCCATAAACAAACATTAAAAACGTACGTGCATAATATTAAATTAAAGCATGGCTGAAAATCATTTATTTCATTTATTTATTTACAAAATCATCAGTAATGAAGAAAAAAAAACAAATTCATTCCATGAAAAAGATTCATAATATGCATATTTGTACCTTGTCTGTAGTTAGCATAGATAGAGGCTTCATGAAGATCCTTCAGATTTAACTTTAAATGCAATTCTCATTTCCTTGAAAATCCAAAACGAGTAGGTGGGTTCCGTTGCTAAAACTGTGGAATGTATATTATTTCTAGCTGCTGTAGCTAGCTCAAATCTAAATTTTAAATAGCTTACAAAGCAATAAGCATTATACTTACACAGAAATATCAGTTTCAGACACTAGTACAGTTAAAAATAATAATTTCTTTGTTTTGATAAGTGAGAAAGCCACATGCATATAGCCATAAGCACTTATCTCCATGTGCTTATCCTTTTAACGTCTGCTGCTCAATCAACCGTTTAAATTACAACTAATACAAAAGTTCCTTTTTTAGCATTTTATTTTTGGAAACCTTTCCATATCTTTTTAGCAGAGAAGCAGCAGCTGCAAAATCTGATAAATGCGCCATCATCATTGGCAGCAAGTAGAGCCGAGAAGTATAAAGGAAAATTAAATACTGCGAACTGAGAATTGATTCCCAAAGTATCATTTTGCCACACTTATCAGTTCAGCAGACGCAAGCAAAGTAAACTTATAATTATGAGAAAAAAATTACCACGCTTTCATGGCCAAAGTTTTCTGATTCACTCCAAAATAAATTCCAATTGCTGCTGGAGTCATTGGAACCATTACATTTTATTGTTATTAATTATCATTCGATTCCTACACAAATAAATAAAATACCTACTCATAAGTCAAAACTATTAAATTGCTTCCCGAAGAAGCGATGATAATTAATGATTGGCGATGTCGTCATCGTCTACATCTGAAGAAAAAGTCCGATTGAATTCTGGCTAAAATCTATAATTGTAGCGCTGTAATCGCAATCAGTCACGCGGTTTATTATACGCTTGAGTTGCTGGGAACTTTTGTAATGGAAAATTGATGGATATATGGATGCTGCCTGGCAGGAGTAATGGAAACCTGTAGTGGATTTAATTGTTTTTCAGGTACCCGTTTCGTTTTATGAGTTTTGGCAAAAGTTGCCAAAAACTAGCACCGAAACAAAGCTGATTAAATTACAGATATGAGTCATAATCATGATCAAACAATGTATATCTAGGTGCATATGTAAAGTAAAGTTTACACATTTTACGTTTATGATTGATCTCTGAATAGAAACGCATTTAGATCATCGATTAAAAAAGATTGAACGCCCACTTTCCGTTGAAATGCAGAAAACCCCGATTGTACTACAAAGCGCAGTTTGTCGAAAATGATATTTTCTTGAGTACAAAAGCATCGCTTTAGTGAAGTCGAATAAAATGCATTTCATTTTTCTTCTTCATTTAATCAATAAATGGCTACCTAGTTTGCATTAATTAGTAATCAGTAAAAATTACACATGTTCTTCATTTTTCGAGGAAAAAGCTTTTAGATCAATTTGAAATTAAATTTTGGCATTTCCGTATTGATCATCAAAAGTTGGCTGGCCAATCATATCCAATTCTTTTGTGGGCTTGTCTATCCGGCTGTCAGTGCTAAAATGGGAGGATGAAATATGGCTCTGTCTACTCTTTAGAGGAATTTGATCCGTTATCCGTTTGATCTCAATAGTAGAAATCAGTAGTGAGGTAGAGCAGTGCCACACTAGAGAATGAGATGTTTCTATGTGCGAAAACATTGTTCTCTGGGTCAAGGCTGATTAGGCTAATGTGAGAAAATGCATGAAGGAGCCTGGACGAATGAACTAGAATACAATTCCAGCGTCAGGAGGAGCAGCTCACTCGCACCTGCCTTTATAGAATGCGCGTCTATATCTACATGATTTATGCTCTTATTTGTTCATGTAACTACTAGCGTTAGTGCTCATCTTCGAATTAATATTGAGTTGAGTGAGCGAGCAGTTAACTTGGAAATGATATATTTGTTATGAGAAGAAGGTGTGTCTCTATGTCTGGCAGAGAAATCCTATCTGCCTCTTTTTTATACAAAGGCAGGGACAGGGGAGTAACTTGAGTTTACTTATATCCTGAGTATTTTAAGTTGCCAACTAACTAACTGTGGTAGGTATAAATAGTAATTAAGAGTATTACGACAACCCATGCAAACGCCAATGCATTCAATGTATGTACTTTATGTACCCTACGCTGCCTTCATACCTCTCTGCCTGCGTAAAACAAGAAGACGTTCTGCTGACTAAAAATTAAGTCAGGATTTGGCTGTTCGCGCTGAATGAAGCGTTAACAATTAACTAATTATCAGCGAACCATACCAGAATACACGATACAATGATTGTTTCCAGTCAGATGGTATTAGTTATTTAGGTGAGCATCTTGATGAATGAATGAAGTAGTACCAGCAAATCGGAGAAAAAATGTTGAACTGCGCAGTGACTCTCAATTTACCACCAATTTACTAGTACGAGGAAGAAGGAAAAACTAGTAAATACCTATGTAATTGTCGGCAAGTCTTCTAGAATTAAATTCATTTAAAAAATAGTAATTTATGTATCTATCTATATTAGTTAATACCTTGTACTTTGTACGTGCCCATATTTCAATGATATGCATGCTCGAGTCGATGTCAGACAGTCGAACTCTAGGTAATGCAAACAAAGTGCGGAAGTGCAAATAAACGAGATGCTTCTAAATTTGTATGCTAAAAAGTTATTAATAAAGCAATTTTCCTATGTACACAAAGAACAAGTAGCACGTGTGCCACTTGAGTTGAACTCTTTAATCTGCAATTAATTGTGTTTTTTTTTCAGTAATGATCTTGTGTTCTTCTGTTCTATTCTTCTTGAGTATTACATGACATTGCAAGCTCCTCAAGTTCAAGTTGATCCAGTCAATAATCTAATCCCTCACTGTTGTGTGTTGTTTACATACACAAAGTTTCATGAAGCCGTGTGAATGCTCTTGTCAACACATGTACCGTGCAGGTAAAAAAAAAGAATAAAAAAGTTTTTCCAAATCCATAAATCCAAAAATGTTTAATTTTTTTATCGAACTTTGAACAAGAAATCGATTTTTAATTTTAATTACGATGATAACTTGATAAGCCGTATCTTCTTATCGGATATAGGCATTTACTTTAGTTTTATGGTACGTGCTTGCGATCTAACTACCGTGTAATTTTCGATATTATTGTGAGAAAAAAACTCATCATCTCATAACAATCCTTTATGAAAACCAACCCATGTCATAGTTGTTTAGCGCACACACATACACACCTGCTCATATGCTACTGTGCACAGAAAACCTGATGAACCCCATCAAAGCGCTTCCATCATCCAACCAACCAACCCTTTTGTTTTCCAGAATTCCAGATATTTGTTTTTCTAATGTGTAAAATAGGTTGGTATAAGTAGGCAGGTACGACATTTAATTTGCAATTGGCCCATTTCCCTCCCACCACCGTTCTAGCAGAGTATCATTTCAGCTTGTGTGAACCAACAACAAACAGTAGCCATGCAAAAATGTAAGCTGTCTTGTGCTACCTTCACACGGTGCAAAGGTACAAGTGTTCATTAGTTTTGTCTAGACAGACGCTATTTATGATTGATGTATTATGATTATTATAACTGATGATCAGGTACCATTAATTAAGTATAATATGTATTTTAATACAAAGGGAGATGGAAACAATCGCTCCTCCAGTCATATTCCGCTGCACATGTTTCTTTTGTCAGATAAAAAAGGAGCCACCATTCAATGTACACACCTCCCAATTTGAAGCAATTTGAGCGAATAGGAAAACAACAACAAAAGTCATAGAAAAACAAAAATATTGCAGCTCCGCTTTTAATGGATGATTAAACTTTTCAATTTTCAATCCTTATCTAGCCAGATTGATTCGATCAAATCAAACTGATACTGCATATATGCGAATGCAACTGCATTAGCCAGTAATTATTGCAAAGTTACTTCATTCAACCTTTTGTGTTCACTTCACTTAGCAATCAAAGAAAACATCTTCTGAAATGGTAGGTGTTAAAATCAGTGTTTTTAATCAAAATCATTTAAAAAAAAGTCCTGACGCATTCAGTAAAACTTTATCAATACCTAAGTTAATTAACATATCAGAATATTAATGAGGTAAGCTAGTGTATTTTTTTTTATTTACTAAACAAAGCAAACTAGGTAAGTGTTATGTATGCCTACATACCAAGCTGCGGTAACAAAACAATTTATTTATGTTTGTACGAGGTAAGAATTAAGTACGTTACATATTGCATTGCAAATATCAATATCATATCAATTGCATCCTCAGATTTTTAAACGGGATTCGCAGTGAAGCCCGTCACCGACTTGATGAAGATGCTCCACAGATTTTCCACCTCCTTGTTGAAAGTTTTCCTTCTGGATTCTGGCCAAAGTTTTTCCCTTTGTTTCAGGGACAAACAGAAAAATGAAGAGAAATCCCAGTGCACAGCCAACGGCAAAGAGCCAAAACGTATTGTGAATTCCCAATGAGTCATTCAGATCATGGAAGAATTTTGTTGTGAGAAATGCCAAAGTCCAGTTGAACGTTGTGGCCAGTCCGGATGCAAAACCTGTGGGGAAGCATTTCGAGGAATTTATTATTGTACCCCTCTTGTACTACGTCGCGTCGTGATTGGCTTCCTACATTTATGCTTCGTTAGTTTTTTTTTTCGAAGACTGCATTTTTTTTTAGAAATCTGACGTAAATTACTCACCAATAACATGACTAGGTAAAATTTCACTCATCACTGTCCATACAAGACATCCCACTCCCCCGCAATACGCAGCATTAAAGACAATAACGCTGGCCAGCGGCATCCAATGTGCTGCATCCTTCCAAAGCTGATTATTGTAAGGCGTCTCATCATTTCTCATATGAAAGAATGTGCCCAACGTGACCAGGGAAAGGCACATTGTTGCAAAGGACAGTAGGAGAAGCACTCTCCTTCCAGCTTTGTCAACGAATGCCGACGCCAATGCCGTCGCAATTACTTGGACAATGCCGACAATAATTAAGGATAAATACGCATCCAGTCCTAGCTTGGCCTCCTCAAATATTGAGACCGTGTAGAAGCCGACTGCATTGGATCCACAAATCTGGTTGAAGAACATGAGACCCAGGGTGATCAACAGCGGTTTGAGAACGGGGAGGGTTATGAGATCCAAGAAAAGTTTCCTCTTTTGACGATCTTCAACCGAGTTTTGGATGGATCCTTGAATCTGCGTAATAGAAAGAGAGAAACTGCATAATAGTTGGAGTAATTAAGATAAATTAAGAAGCAAAAAAGATTTTAGCCTTGAACGTGAACGTGAGCTTCTTACTTTAACTGAGCATCTTATCATGTAAATCATTAATATTTATAGGTGGTTTAACTATAAAATATGCAAATGCATATATAATTAGGTAGGTATGTATTTTTAAGTGAGCAGTTGCACCATACCTTTCTTGCTTGCTCCAACCTATATGCTCATCATTAGCAACGTAATAACTCATAAAATTACTAAACGAGTTGCATTATATGATATCTTTCTTACTTCATCCATTTCTTCAAGGACGCTTTTGGAAGGGTTCAGGGAATCACAGGATCGGAGCCAGGATAAGCTCTTCATGGCATCGTCTGCGTTTCCTATTGAGAGGAGGTATCTGGGAGACTCTGGAAGGAAGAAGGTGGACACTGTGAAAAGCAGCGGGACTAGTCCGCAAATTGCTGCGAGGACATCCCAAGATGTCATTGATCCAATGACGAAGCTGTATTGTATGTAAAAAAAAGTGTGAATTTGTGGATAAATCAGATTGTGTGAAGTCCTTTGGTGGTTTATTTATGTGTAGTTGAAAAATTTGCAACTTACGCAAATAATATGCCAACTGTAACGGTAACTTGAAAAACGGCTCCTAAAAAGCCCCGGATGTCTGATTGGGAAATTTCACTTAAATATACTGGGGCAACGAGACTCATCGCTCCGACACTGAATCCTGGAAATTAGAACAACATAATAAGATTCTCAGTTAGCTCTTTTTAAAATGAAATCAATCACTGTTGCAATTTAATTATGATTGATTTCGATAATTTACCTGTCAGAAACCGGCCAACGTAAAGCATCATTATATGCTGTGCAAATGCGATTGTAAGCCATCCAATCGTAAATGGGATTCCCACTACGAGCAATGTCATCTTCCGGCCAATCTTTTCTATTGAGATCCCACTGAAAGCTGCTCCACAAAGGGCTCCAATCTACTCGAAACAATATTGACAATTAAAGTGATTGTTTAGTTTATTACTGATTTCAATTAGGATTCAAAAATGAATTTGAGAGCTTGAATTAAGACAGCATAAGGGAAACAACCGTCACTAGAGATCCAATCCATGATAGATGACTATTGTCTATGTCGGGGAAATGTCCACTATTTTTCAGATTTGGTAAAGCGGGGGATGAATAACCCAGACAGTTGCCGAGACTGAATCCTCCGATGGTAACTATTCGATTTGAAAATCAAAATCATCTCGTCTCAAATTGATTCCAATTACTTTTACTTCAGTACATTTCAGTGCTTTTTTATAATACCTGCGGCAGCAGCCAGATACTGATGGACCCGATCTCGGAAAACAAACTTGCTTCTTCCTCCCCCGTCACTGACATAATTCACGGTGTAACTTTCGTGTCTCATGATCATACCTTACTTAACTAGCTTCTGCTTTTAATTTAATACTCTTGGTAACTTCCGGTCACTTATGCCAATATTTTAGCATGTCTCAAGTAAAGCGTGTCTCACTTTGCCCCACTATCTGTCATAATGACATTTTCGGAGACGAGCATAGCATCTGCATTAGTTTCTCCAACTTTAGCAACTTTGAATTTGAAGCAAGTGAAATAACTCATACTTCTTTATATAGAGGCAAACTATGCGAAAATCGAAGTGCTAGACTAGTAAGAAAGGACTCGTCAAATAGTAAGCCGAAAGAGAAATACAGATCAAAGGAAACGAGGGTGAGAATGACGTCATATTTTACGTCATAAGTCTCTATTTCCAAACGTTTACTTTTTCAAGGGATGCTGTCAATGGGATAATGCATGTCGCTTCAGCTTATCTGTTAAAGCTAAAGATGCACAAAACGAAGAAAATATTTGATAGAACACAGCAAAAAAAAAGTTGCACAGTCAGAATCAGAATTAGTTGATGTACCCTATTGCGAATTGTGACAAGAAAAGAACAAACTACTTACATAGGTAAGTCACGCATTTATCAAACCAGTTATATCTGCTATCCAATCCAACTCTAATTATGTTGGTTTATTACCTGCCTACCTGAATGTATGAGTTTAGGGGGTCAGTGCATAGAACAGATGAACTGCATTATTGACAGTTCTATACTCATCGACGTCACCGGTGTCATTTTAGATTGTGCTTGCAGTCTTCCATTTCCACTAAATGGGTATTGGGCAAATATGGAGATGCCCTTTACGCTGAAATGTTGATGATAGGTTGAACTGGTTCTTGCCATCTTTTAAGAAGTACTCGTAGTAATATCAAAGAAAAATGAACATTTTTAATGCTTCGCCATTTGAGTCAGGGTAGGTATTATTGGGAGATTAGTCAACAATTCAGAAATTTCACTAAAGCACAGTAAAGTAACGAATCTGATCGTAATTAGTTCTAGGAAAGTACATTCTACTCTTCAATCTCTTCTAACACCTTTCTCAGTTTGATTTCCTTTGTTGACGAAACTACCTAAGTTCGTTTTCGATAGAAGTCCTTATATGACGGTGAGCGAGGGTTTCCTTCACTTCTCATACACGTTTAGTGTTCAATTCAACGCGGAAAAGTTTTAGTAAATACCGTCATTCCTGTTTTATCAAAAAATCCCACCTTTTGGGAAATCCGGATATTGCAATTTTACAGCGAACTAGGTAAGTTCAAATTATAATGGACTTAAATGATTCATTTTGTCTTTGTCAACTTTACCCCGAAAATGGGAAGCAGCAATACATTCTTGGAAGAGGAGCACAGACTGAAAGATAATAGTGGTAGTGCACACAAAGGAAATATCTCCTCCCGCAGGAGTGTGTCATTTACTCTGAAATATTTGTTCTGAAATGTTCATCATCGCTTTCCTCCTCAGATGATGAAAACATTTTTTTTAACAGTACAATTCAAGGAAGCATGCGTAATGTCTTGGCGCAGTTTATCTTAGGCCGACAAATTCGTTTAACTCCTCTCGTTTAATTGTAGTATTCGTATAAATGCAACACGTGTATGCGAAAGTGTTCCGTTTTTAGAGCGTACGTACAGGAGGTAGTATTTGTGATTGCTTTAATTTCAGGAAGTTTGTACAGGTTATGTTTACAAGAATTAGATGGAAAGTCATTTTCAAAGAATGTAAAAGAATTCATTCCATGTTAGCACATAAACGTATTTTTAAATATTAATTGTTGGAATTGTGTTCTTCTGGTCTACCGAAAACTTAAAAAAATGCTATGAACTAAATTGTAGGTTTCTCCCTAAGAAAAATAGCCAATTAAGAAATAAAAGAGGTATTAATCGCTACACTGCATAATTTTGGCAATTTCAAAGAGTGGTTTACAGTTACAATTATGCGCATTTAAAATAAAGACATTGACATTGGAATGCCATAAAACATCACATGAACCTTTGACGGAGTAATATAGATAGCGTAAGTACAACATACCATACTTATTATAATTATTATCCGTAATTGCTCCACACTTTAAGTATACTTTTACATGGAACATACATACCTAAGTATTTGTGAAGGTGAGACAAACACCAGTGCGTACATGCAAGTTCAAGATGAAGGAATAACTTCCCAAAGTTGCTGTAAGGTGAACCCATCTTTAGGCTTTTCAATGGCCAGCCCCAGCTCTTCACTGAATATGATTTGCCGTTTCTCTGAAGAACTGTTTGAGTCTCCTGTGTAGCCATCCGCGAAATAGGCAGCGAAAGCGTCGGACGCTAACTCAGGATTCTCGTCGATTTCATCCACCTCCTCACATATCGCTCTTCTTAGCCTGTCCTTCCGTTCTTGCTCCAGCTCTGAATCGATAGTCTATTAATACATTTTGCAACAAAAATATAAATTGCAATTTATAAATGAAGAGAGAATTAAAAATATTGTTGACTTACATCGGGATTAAACTCCACACCAAATTCTGAATACTGCATGTAAGTGTCATGAATGGAGAGAAGCGACTTGTATACAGATTGCAATTTTTCTTTAGGATCGATGCGGAATCCGAGAATGTAGTTTCCTCCAAATTCGGTCGTTTCGATGACCAACGCCTTTCCAAACTTGGAGTCACGAACTTTTATCTGTGTCAAATAAACTTTTGGAGTCATAACATGGAGCTGACTGATGCATCATCTCAATTCAATGTATTTTTTTTAAATGGTCACCTCAGCTATTTGTAGAAAAGGTATTGACGCGTTAAAAAGCTCATTTGCTGCAGCGAACCAAACCACTCGAACGCTTGTGATGAAAAATGACCCAAGGTTTCCCTAATTGAGAAGTTAAAATAATTTTTAGTTAAACCAGTAATAATGAGCATAATTGCCCATTTCGGAAGATTTTGAACTGTCTGTTACAAAACCTGGTCACTAGACAGATTCCAGACGCCACTGACTTGCTCACAGATCTGTTCCTGCTGAAGCATCTGTAACTTTTTATTGGTAACGATCATTGCGCTCCTCATTTTTATTTCTCTGTATGGCTTTGATTGAATGTAGGCTCTGAATGATAAAACACATACAATTCGGAGATTTTAGGTTAACCTTATTTCACTAGTTAATGATCAGATATAACCTATGCGAATAATCTGACCTGTGAACGCCCAGCACCACAGGAAACAGTCGGTTATGGTCCACAACCAAGTTGGTGAAGATGAATTCATATCGAGATGATTTTGTCTTGGCCAAAATGTGTAAGGATTCTGTCATTCCACGTAACTTCGATGTAGCGGATTTTATTGAGATGGAGGTGATTGGATTATATCCGATCGCTGCAGAGCGAGCAAGTATTTATTAAATTACTTTACTTTCCTCATCCGTTTGTTTCCATTGCATATTTATATAAACCGGCAAAAATAGACTACCGGAATTGATTTACTTACACAAATTAATTTTTGGATACTTTTGGGATTGCCAGATTAAACGGAGATTGGTGCAAATTAGCTTCCCCGGCTCCCCATTGTTCCCTTTGGTATCCTCAACCGGCTCTATCACTTCGAAAATCTTTTCTCCTGCACATGGCTTCAAATACCTATAAGAAATGGATGCGCATTTAAATTACATACACATAATGTAATGGAGTTTTTAATAACTTTCTTTTGAAAATGAATAGTTTACCTTGTCATGAGATCGAAGCGAATATCATTGTCGTACCAATGAGCAATGCAGTTTTCGATTGGCATTTTTCCCTTTCTTTTGAAATTCACCGGCGAGTTTTTTAATACTGTGCTTCTGTTCAATTGATGTCAGATGTAGAACTCCTCAATTCAGAAATCGCAGAATTAACAAATATGAATTGTTGAGGATTTGTTTGGAACTTTTGATGTCGCCAGCCACCGACCACACAATACTGTGGAAAATAGTCTGTCAGAAAAGGCTTTTTACAAAGAATCATCTCCCTACTCACCTATTCTTACTCTACCCAACCTAGCTTTTTATTCTTTGCCATTTTTATTGCATTCTTGGTCATGTAAATGGCCTTCAGTCAGGCCAACCAACAACAGGAACTTCCGTGTTACCAAAAGTTAGCCAGCTCTCCCTAGGCTTTGTTGTGTCACCTTCGGTCCTAGCAACCCAGCCCAAGCAAGCACTATGAGTAACTACTTCCAGTCCTTGGCTTTGCCACACAACGAAAGCACCACAGCATTCCCAAGTTTTTGCTGGATACGTCCTTTCTCCTAGTTGACGGTCAGCTACTAAAGTGACTTCCAAACTTGTTTTTTTATTAATATTACGCATTTTCTTCATATAGAAATGCAATTTTGTGATATTTTATTTGTTTGTTTGCTTCCAATGGGAAATGAATGAGAAGTTTTCATGGCTTTTCCTTGGTCAGGAGTTATTTCTTTCATGATCATGGTCTTTCTTTCTGTTATGAATATGACCCGAAGGTGAAAGCAAAATAAGGGAAATACATAAACAGCCACGTAAATAATACATTGCATAATCCTCACGAATATGATTACATGATCACCAACTTCCCCCGCCCCACTTCCACCTTGATATTACCCGCTATGCATACGAGTATATGAATGATTTGATAAAAATGTGACCATCAAATACATAGCAACTTCCGGTTTTTTATATTTTTATTTGCTAGCCAATTTGCTCAAGATGATGTTATCATAAAAATAAGCTTCTTTACAATGCAGCAATGAACGTTTCCAGTGCGCTTTGCTGACGGGCTGCATCCAGCTTATCGATTGGTCCGGTCCAGAGCAAACCAAATTGATTCAATTCATTTCTATTGTTATCCCAGTTGGAGTCCGCTTGATTTCTCAGCCACGCGGAGTACGGTCTTCCGTCAAGGAGTCTATTAAGCTCTCCCAAGTTCCTTACGAAGACGCCTTTGAAGGTGGGTCCATCCACACCGCAGTCCCCATTTCCGCATCCGTATTCCCTCAAAATGTTATTTGGATTCAGGGCGCCACTTCTCAGCACTGCGTCTGCAATGTTCCTTGCTTCAGCTATGTAGGATTGGTCCTGGGTGGCATGGAAAAGTTCCACAAGTCCTCCCAAAACCACTCCCTGGTTGTATGACCACGTTACATCCCCATTATTCTGGCAGTCTGAAGTTCTCAGGCCGTCGTTAATTAGGTTTTCGTTGTTAATCATCCCGCTTGCTCTGAACCATCTCCACACTTCAGTCGCCCTATTTAGGTATTTGGAGTCTCCCGGAATTTTATTGTGGAGGGCGGCAGCCAGCTTAATGAAGAGTTCGTTGGTGATGGCGTTCTTGTAGTCCTTCTGGATTCTCCACCAGACTCCACCTCCGCAAGTGTCATCCCGGTAGCCATCGTAGCTGTAGTCCGCTGTGTGCTTGGCAGTTTCCAGGTACTTTTGGTCCCCAGTGAGCTCATAAGCTCGGACCCATGCCAGGCCCCACCACAGCGTGTCGTCAATGTAGTCATTCGTGAAGTCGCCGAAATGTTCCCCTTTGTTCCTTTCATAAGATTCATCGATGATGTAACGATAAGTTTGGGAACCGGTTAGGACGAAGTAGTCAAATAGGGCGTTGAGACAGTTGGCACCATTCCTTAATTTAAAAAAATACCAATAAAATCAGTATTTTTCTCACGTTGCCCCGAAGTGCTTACAACAATTCATTTCAATTATGTATGAGGATATTGACACTTACCACCTTCCAGTTGTTGCAAATAGCTTTCTATCGTAGAATTGCATAAGCGCGGTAGCAGCGGCGTCCACTCGAGTCTCCGCATTCACGGTTGACCTTGCCCAAGTGGTGCAAGCAATTTCATCCCGATTTGCAGCCTTTCCACATGCCCTCAGAGCTCCAATCTGTTTGTCATTTGGATTGTCTACGTTGAACATGGCTGTACGTACTTGCCTTGATCCTGATGGGATAAAAGAGGTTCCTAGTTTACCATCCCAGGCCCTTCCAGCGTTGAACGACCTGTCAATCCAGACCTCATCCCCGGGGTCACCATTTGAAATTTCAGCAAAGCCCATGTTATCCTCGTCAGAAATGTGAAGTCGAATATTGCGACCAAAAATCTCTACGGACACGGCTTCCCGGACATTTCGACCTTGGGAAGCGTCTCGGCCGTCGCAATGGATATTGCATACTTGTGCTGAACTCGCTGTTGCGAAAATTAGCAGCATCCACACGGAAAGTGTGGCAGAGGAAAATTTAAAATTCATGTTGAAAATATTTTGCTAGAATCCGGATAGCACAGTCACTCGACTAATACTGAACCGCTCTACAAGGTGGCCAAATAAATTTGATTTATCAATACCTGCTGGCACCAATTGATATAACCATCAATCAAGTCACTTTATCTCATGTCATACAAAAAAAAGAATATCGATTAATTATCTTCATTAATGAATGACATTATGATGGTAATGTTTTATTAGTGAGTGATATATTACTGCATTATTGAAGATTTCCCCGTAATTTGACAGAAGATATTAATTGAAACTTGCCTTATATAACCAATTTATCTGTTTATCCGGTTTGGTTCTGTTTGTAGATTCATGTTATATGTCCATTACCTGTCCAGTGCCATGTCTAACCTGTCCATCATTGATATACTCGCACACTTTTTTTTTTGCTGCGAATCATCCCAACATTCCATGACTCAAATGAGCTATTTTGCAAAACATCAAGATGCATTTTACGATGCCAAAATAAATGTTATGTTATATTACAAAAAACGCTTCAACATGCTGCCAATTCAACCATGACAAACTGGAGTTAATTAGATATTTTTCATTTTGAGCATATGCAGTGCACTGAATTTTGTATCATTTAATATGAAATCTGGCTTTACCAGCTAATCCTCCTCTTCCATCTTCAATTGGATTCAGTCAATATTTGGTATTTACGTCAGGAACTGATTCGTCATGTTCCAAGATGTATATGCATCAAAGTAATAATCTGTGTAGCTGGCAGAGTTTTTTTTGGTTTAAAGATTTACTTAAGGCGACTTTTATTGGTGACTCAACTTGAATTTGTGCCCAACTTCATACATGACAAAATATACAGAGTAAATAGACATATTTATGAGGATTCA
>JAQGAI010001282.1:0-15287 GCA_034696905.1 Lepidocyrtus violaceus | reverse complement strand
ATAAGGCACTTTCAAAGTGAGAATAATTCCATGAGAAATCGTAGCACATGATAAAAAATGAGCAAATAAATTGGCTACAGCTCATTTATGAATTAGGTTTCATTCCGACGACAGTTTTGCATACAACGTGCAATGAGAATTACCCATACAAAAGTGATAACTCTGACCGGTTGAAACTGCACGGCTAATCCTAACAGTCACCGAAAATATATTAATGAATAGGAAATGATTAACAAACAGGAAAATGGCGGAAGAAAACTTGAAGTGAACATTCATTAAAACGTCATTGTTGAATGAAATGAAATTCAAAAATGCATAGCTTCAGAGACTGATGATGAGAGACACTGTTGTATGTGGTCTTTTGTGCGACTCATTTCGCAATTCTTTCTTTCCTACGGATCAATTAGTGTAATGGCAATGCCGTTTAATAAAAGGCCTAAATTATAATCATCGACATTTTATTGCAGGCTCCCAACTGGTACGTCCAATACTGTACAAGGACATCCAATCCCAGCCGGTATGAGCTTGCAAAAAAATCCGTAAAAAAGAATCCGGATTTGAAGAGTTCCAACGTTGTGAAAATTCGAGAGGATTATGAACTGACTCCGGAAGGGTGGCAACCTCCAATTGTGTCCGTGGAGGCTCTAGTTGGCGTGCCAACGAAGTACATGAAGATTTCGCTTCGATGCTCTTATCAGTGGATCCGAACCCTGAAGTTCGACAACGACTTCTCTTCCGTCTTTTCCCTGTTGCAAGTAGCCACCTTACTTAAAAACTGCAGAAATGTGAGCATAACGTTGAGCGAAAAGAATGTCCAGCAATCGGAGGCAGACAAGAATTGTGATCCAGCTGTCTGGGAGAAAATGCTTACCAAAAGGAGCTCCAACGTGCGCTCAGTCACCATCATTAAACGTTCGCTTACTGAAGTTTCCAAGCGTTGGATGGGCAAAAATTCTAGACTCCATTTGATCATCGAATATGCTTACATCGTTTTCCAAATGTTGGAGCGGCTCAACATGGATGCCTTTGGAGACACCTACAATTTTGAGATTGTCCATCACTACGTCCACGAGCTGGAGTCCTATCCCGATGGCTACCGTACCCATGACGCTTCTTTCAACGGAAACTCCATTGTTGTGAAACCGGTCGAAGAGGAAGTGGAGAGGGAGCGGACCCTGCGTTCGTACAAAGGTCCAGCTCCCCCTGTTCCAATGCACATGGAGTCAAAGGGCACTGGGCTTAGGTCAATGTCCTAGTAGCCAGCCACCCGCTGGGAAGATTTCTACCATTTTATTTAAAAACATTAAACAATGATTAACTATCTAATGTATTTTTACTTCTTTTATTAACACTAAAAAAAAGTATGAACTGCGAAAAGGATGAATGTAATCTTTTGTAAACCTCATTGCAACCAGAAATTAACTAATTTAATGTATCTATGTATATCCATTTTATGCGATTTTAAATATTCGTTATCATTACAGTAGTAGAAGTAACACTAATTTTTTAACTCATTATACATTTTATTTGATTATGTAATGTGATGAAGATGATATAGTAAAAATCAAAAGTTTTGCTAAATCACTTTTTTTTAAATCATAGCAATAAATCTTAACGTAATGTTAGCAATTTGGGTGTGCTCATTATGACAACAAAACTTCGTTATTAAAATTACACATTTTCGATTTCCAATAGTTTCCACTTAACTGTCATCGTCCATCCACAACTATCTAATTATAAGTAAGCTAGCTCATACTTTAATATTCATCCCATTTGTTTAGAGCAAAACATACCAGTTCCTCAGAGACCAGACGGAGTTTCACAAGAAGCCAGCTGCATAAAACTGAAGGTTCGAAACAATTGGTAGAAATCGACTAAAAAAGTTCCGAGCTCCCCTCCACATCCTCCTCCGTTTATACACTTGGTGCACTCGGATTATTGACGAGCATTATTATGATTACATACACGACTGGATTTTCGACTTGATATAATATTCATATGAATTTTCTTACGTAACAGAGAAAGCTGAACTGAAGGTGGCGGAAGTGTCATAGTCATGTCATACGCTTTCCCTTTCATTTACATAGCCCTTTCCAACCCTTCCATATATCCATACGTACTTATAGCTTTCCAAGATGATCTGCAACAGAGTCAAGCTAAAATATTAGAAAAAAAAACTTCAGTCCTGCTCCTTCTTCGGTTCTGGTGTCCTATGAAAAATAAGCCTTCTTAGACATTCCTCCATCCTTGGTTGGATGCATGTCGATAGTCAATTGGATGATGAGGATGATGATCCAAACCCAGTCATATAGTTAGTTATATATAATATGATGATATGTATCTGGGGAAGAAAAAAATTTCTCGTGGCATTTTTTTTCTTCTTTGCTGCTTTCACTGGTCGTGGTGATGGGATGGTGGTGGTGTTCAAATTTATTGAACTAGTCAAGAGCGAAATAAGGTTTTATACTTGGGGAAGAGGAGAGAGGGAGAAATATGATTACGTATATTATTCACTTCCGCTTCCCTGACTTTTTACTGCTGTTCCTACTGCATATTGCTCTTTTTTTCTCTCTTATTGCACGCTTCCCTTCCCTTTTGCTTGTGAGATATGTGCATACACGTTTTTTTTAAACTCTCCTTCATTTTCAGCCAATACAACAATTTTTACAGAAGCCGAATTGGATGTGATGTGATATGATATGATATGATCGAGAGACGGAAAAGGGGATTTTTTCTTGTTCTCTGGCTTCTGGCGAGCCAATAGTCTCCTCAACCATGCCATATGGATTATAATATTCCTTCTTGGGAGTATGGTATGATATGAGCCATTTCATATTTTGTTTCTTCTTCTTCATCTTCATATTATCCACAACAACAAAAAAGTAGCTACACAGTTGAAATGCGGAAGGAGAAGAAGAAAAGGAAACTGACACGACAAGTGTTTCCCACTTTCCCCCTTTGTCACTATTTTCATTTCATTGGCAAGAGAAAAAAATGAAAGAAAATATAAATATTGAACTGTTTCTCTCTTCCCTTGTTGGACAGAATCGATTTTATTCTTGGCTCAAATTTTTTTTATGATCTTTCTGTCACTCCCCAACAAATAACGAGAGTAAATCAAAATATTACCAAAAAAAAACTATGCATACATTATAAATTTCAAGAAAGTGGAAGTACCAAGCAAAGCTACATATATAGGAGGAGTTTTTAGAGTAGCCAACAAAAGTTAAAACTTTATTCTCAGCTGGTAAGAGTCCCAAGTCATATATGACTTTGAGAAAACCTTTTAATTTTAATGTTTGCCTTTTCCTCCCTGCCCACTCTTTCACATATATATTTTTCCCCGTTGGCAGGGAAGATAACAACCAAAACTGCAATAAAATTCCTGACTGATTGTATTGTAATGCAGAAATTTATTGTGAGTTTTCCCTCCGCACTCTCCTGTCCCGTTAGTCTCCCTGGCATATCCATTTTCACCATTTCCCGTTGTTGTCACCCAATTCCCTCCCATTCCCCACATGTATAAGTATATTAGAATATTCTCCGATATTTTATTGGCTTTTTTATTGGGCAACAAAATCAGGATATTATAATGTGTTTTTTTAGGTGGGGACTACATCAACCCTATAAACACTAGCCATATTACAGACATACACACACATACCTAAGTAAGTATCCTTTAGACCCCTTTTTTTAATACTGTTTGCTAGCTTGAGCTGATCTTGAAAAATGTTGTTAGGGTTTCCCTGGCTAAAAATAATAATAGCCTGCTCCCTTGATATGCGTAGTTTTTTTTCCTTCTCCTTCAGAAAAACCTGTACGATGGGTGATGATGATGATGATATATGAATGGTGACTGGTCGTGGGTGACTCCACAAAACTTGGAGGGCTTTAGCTGGATAAAAAAAATATACCATGCCTATGTTATTTACTCGGTAAACTTTACACACAGAAGAATATGAGCCCATAGCCTGGCCTTTTCACTAATGCCACGCCACTCACTCCTAATATTAATGGAGTGATTGTATGGAGAAGGAATATCATTATTTGTAATACTATCCACCCACCACGTGGTGGTGATGGTGATCCTTGGTCGCCTCAGTAAATACTCCTTCCAGCGAAAAAAACACAATTTTTCTACTTCCCTCCTTCACTGGTTAAAAAAGGGACTTGGACGCATTACAATAATACCGGGGCTGGAACACTGGAGCAGTGTCTCAATGTCTTGTGTATTCCTTCTCCCTTTCTCTCCAGCGGAATGGAATCATCCAAGCAAAAGCCAAGTCAAGACAGGAAAATAAGAAGTAGAGAAGAGAGAGAAAAAACACGAACCAGTAGATAGTAGTTGTTCCCTTTTTTCTCAACCCATTTTTATTTCTCCCAGAGAGAGAGAGAGGCTTGGGAAGAAGAAAAAAGTTAATATATAATGTGACAGGGTGTTTTCTCAGAGAGAAAGAAGGGATGTGCCGATTTCATGCTTCTCCATCATTTTTCATACATACATCCATTTATAAGAAAAGCGTATTAATAATATGCCCACCACACACACACACACACTTCCACTTTCTCTCTTACAAACGTATCGGTTGCTCCCATCCGTAATTTCATTCTTCTCTTTCTCTCTCCTCCACCACCACCAGCACCAGCTTTCTCTTACAGAATATTATTGCATATCCATTTATGAAGAATGAATATTGAGAAGGGAAAAAAGTATCTATTTTTTTTCAAAAAAAAAATCCTCATCTCATATTAGAGACTGTGGAGGGGAGGGAGAGAGCAGAGAGCACATTGGAAAATATACGTTCACTTGTCAGACGAAAAAAAAATGCTAAATATACATGGAACAAATATTCATTATATTGGCAATACTACCACCCGTTTTTTTTTTACATTTTTTGGATATATCTGTGTGCGTCTGGACCCGTTTTATGGTGATCATACCACACTTGCTCCTTCAAGCTGAACAACGGGAACGGAAGAAGACCAACGAGCCTAAAAGACGAAGTTAAAGAAGGAGAAGAAGAAAGAAAAAATGGATGCAAATGGGGATTTCCTTGTAAAAAAATACCCTAAGAAATAGGAAGGGGGAGAGGGGGAGAAAAAAAATATTATATTCATGGAAGAGGATGGAGGTTGACGTGTCGTCTTGCTGGAACCATCGCTCATCCTTTAATCCTCGCCCGTTGGCTACTTATTTTTTTCCCTTCCTTTTACTTGCTTGCCTGCTTCAATTCTCCCATCTTATTCGGCACACCATTAAATAAGTATATATGTGTGTGTAAGTATATTTCTATATATTTGCTTTCTTTTCTTTCCACGTTCATAATATTCTCATATCGTCATCATCATCATCCTCATCATCATAGTCATAAGATCAACCATCATTCATGCACTGCACATACACTCTCCCTCAACTGTTTACGGATAGGGTGCACCCAACCAGGAAAAAAGGGAGTAAGCATGCATGTGGAGGGAACAAAAATATATAATACTGTAAGGGAACGGAAAAGCAAAAAAAAAAACTTGATAAAAAAATGATAATAATGGAGGAGTACAAGAAACATATCGTCCTGGCATTTTGTGACGTGTGAGTACTTTTCCTTTTTTCGGCTAACTTTGTTTTTTTTCTCGGGTCGCTGGGTCCTAGTAATTTTTTTTGTCTGTTGTTTTTGTTTTTAGACGCTGCATTATTATTAGGTAGGTTGGTAGCTGTTTGGGAGAGACGTTTTTTTCTTCTATTTTGGTTCTGTTTTTGTCCGCTCCAGTTTAGAAGGACGCTAGGCTTCCGTGGGAATTCCAATGAAGTAAACAAGGAGAAATAAGCAATGCAAAGGTTTATTGAATGTTGAAGGGTTTTATAAATGATATTTTTGTAAAAAAAAAGTAAATTTAATTCGATATTGATTAAAATGGCCCATCATATTGTTATTATTTTTCACAATAATTGTTTCACTTAATATGGGTACAAATAAATCATTAATGGGATAATCCTCTCAAATTTACACTATGTAAAACTGATGATGAAAGTGGCTAGGATACAAAGGTTGTTTCTGCATTGAACAAAGCTTTCGGGCTGAGCTGCGGGTGGATGGAGCGAATGCAATAAGAAAATTCCATGGTAATATGTTTCTTGGGCTTTCCATTCAACTCCTTTTATCCAACGTGCCTAAAGATGTCGTCCTCATGGAACTCTGAAGAACGTTGGTTGCTGTTGCTAGTCTCAAAGCCTGAGACGAAGTCCTCATCTTTATACAAGGCAACCTAATCCTTGGCCGGCCTTCCCGTGTATTTCATAATCTCTGCAATTAACAAAAAAATGAATATCAGTTAGTTTTCTCATAAATGTAAAACATCACTTATACACGTTCCTACAACACAATATCCGCCAGAAAACAACAGATTTAGCCTTTCCAAAGACTAGAGATCTCCACAAAAAATGTTTCTCCTTCATCCTTCCTATTTTCAAATGTTAAACTTAAACTTGTCTTTAAAGAACCTTTTGCTTTTGATGCTATTTTTTATCAAAGGGATGATTTTTGCTCTGACAGACCAAATAGCACCTTCAACACAACTCGACAGTTTTTTTTAAATTTCATCTGTCGTTTTACCTTCAGAGTATTACGTTACTTCCTAGTCAAAACTGATCCAATATGACTCTCTATTTGGCCAAATATTATGATCGATCATGATCATCATCATCCTCACCTGTGTAATCCTCATATGCATAAAATATCAGCTCACCAAAACAAAAGCAAAACTCAGCTCCTCCCAATCCTCGGTAAAATACCTGGAAAAGTTGAAGGCCTGAGACGGAATATGATAGCCACCCTATAGCTGGGTTCCCATCACCTCACTCAAACATAGCTATACTCACATTTCCACGGAACAAATGGAAAATACTGTGATCCCCACCACAACAAAATAAATATAAACACAAATACAGTAGGAAAAACCAAAAGTGAGAAACTCTTCTGCTCAAAATGACATTTTCCATTTTACCACATCAATCAATGGAAAATATTCTCTTTTAGACATCCTATCATCCATCCATAAATGCAAAACAGGGAGGAAAAGTACTCTCCCAAGGAGGAGTGCAACTTGAAGCAAAAAACCAGACTTTTGAAATCATCACCGTCATCATCGGCATCATGATCCCATAAAATCACAAATAAACATGTATAACATACACACCCATACATGCAAATACCTACACAAAACATCCTTCCCTTTTCTCTTCATTTTCAATGAAAACGGAATGAAAATGACGGCAACAAAACGGGAAATCCAGCAGTGGATGAAGAAAAGTTGGAAGGGAGAGTGAAAGCCAGCAAGAGTCTTACAATACAATGCAATGTACATACCTATGATGATATCCCGGCTAAAGCCTACAATTTTCACCGTGAGCTCAGGTACTTCCTAATCAATAAAAAGAGCAATAACAACAATACGTACGTACGAAGAGAAATAATATGAGTGTGTGTGGTGTTCCTGTTTGTATGTGAATGTGAAACACAAGTCATCATCATCCTCCGTCCATGTTCCTTTCTTCCCTTTCCCCTGTCTAACTCAAATGGATAATAATAATATCCATTTCGGAGGAAAACCAGACTGGGAATGGACTGTTTCCACATTTTATGCACAGCTTAAATGACAGCAAAGGACATGATGATCCAAGAGAAAGACACAAAGTGGAAGGGACGGAATGGGCTTTCCCTGTAGCTCAAGAACATAATGTGAAAGAAAGAGGAAAAGAGGAGAAGAAGGAGAGAGAAAAAAAACTTTTCATTCATTCATTCCCTTTCCATTAACTTTGACTTAAGTCCTTTTTTTTCCTTCTCCTTAAATAAGAATAAAAAATTCTCCCTAAGAATAAGAGTTTTTTTTTATCAGAGGCAGAGAGAGAGGAGGACAAAAGCTTGTGATGCTTTTTTTCTATATATATTCTTCTTCTTGGGTTGGGGGAAATTGTTTGGTGATGAGCAGATGAGAATTTGGGAATAAAAAAAGGGGAGGTGGTGGTGGTGGCGGCGGTAGTGATGGTTGTAGTGGTAGTCAGTAGTCACTGTTGTTCACTCACTGGCTCCTTTTCTTAATATATACGACTGGTGATGGAAGGACATCACTATACTTTATTCATTCTTTTTTTTTCTTCTTACTTTTTTTGGGAGAAAGAAGAAAAAAAGAAAAATAAGCTGGGTGGAGGGAGACAGAAAAAAAAAGGAAATCCACCAGCAGCAGTATAGCAGCAGCCGGAGCAAGCACATGAAAACCAGGAAAAGTCGTCCTTTTCCTCTCTCTCTCTCTCTCTCTCAACTCGCCTTTGTCGTCGTCAGTCAAGAGACATGCATGGGGAGGGTTTAACAGATGATGGCCATTAGGGAGATTGACAGTGAGTAAGGAGCAAGTCCAAGATGATGCTTCTCCTTCTCCAGAAATAAGAAGAAGAAAAAAACTCTTGCTAACTGCCGTTCTCCTACTCCCTCTCACTCAAGTTAGTTAACTATATCTAATATGAAAATTTTTCTTGTGTCTCTTCCATACAATCACCATCCAGCAGCAGCAGTAGCAGTAGCACCACCACCACCATCACTTTTTTTCCCTTTCTCTCCCGGGTACGACGACAACGACGTCCACAAAAATATCCTTTTTCTCTCTCTCTCCCTCGCCATCCCTCCTTCCCTATAAGAGAAAGGAGGAAGAAGAGAGAGAAAAAATGGAAGAAAAGGACTTGGTTTTTTTTACGAGAACGTTACATCTTATAATGGTTTTGTATTAGTGAACATTAGTCCTCCTTTCTCCTCGAGCAGTGGGAGTAGTCATGGAATAGCATGCATGGCATCATCGATGATATTACCTCTTTTTTTCCTCCTGGCATACATGGCATCCTCATCATCATCAACATCATCCTCTTGGAATGCCATGGTGGCAGTGGCGGTGGTATTATTAGTGAATGACAAGGACGAAGTAGTCCCCGCTATATAGCTCCTCCTTAGTGATTACATTCCTTGGACCAGATGTGTTTCCTTCCCCCCCGGTTTTTTTCCCTGTCTTCGTCATATCCACTGCACTCCATTTTTCCCATTCATTATGCAACCGAGGGAAGAGGAAGGGAGCCAACGTCAGGATTTTTTTCTTCCTTCAGACAATTCCCTCCTGGAACAATGAGAGAGAAAAAAAATAAATGGAATCAATTTAACATCGTCATCCTCAATTCTCAAGGAAGGGAACGGACTTACATGAGTGTATGTCCTACCAACCAACCACCACGTTATCATGCCATACTTATATCTCTCGTGAAAGTTCGTTATTAATATAAATTTCCAGGATGATATGATATAATGTACATTAAAAAGACCAAAAAAATATGTTATTCTATATTTCGTGCATATTTTTTTCCTCATTCCATTCCTTTTATTCCGCTTTCCCCGGAAGTTCACTTGTACTGTGGGGAGTTGGGCTAATGCAACTTTCCCAGAAAAAAAAAGCCAATCCATATTCCAAATTTGATGTCTTTTGTTGGCCGTCATCATCATCATCATCATGATTCTCATCCCATCCTCATCGATAAAAAGTGAAAGAATACTGTGGGGTAGTCGTTCGTCAAGTCACCCATAAGAAGAAGACGTAGTAATCTAGTCAGTCAAGGAAGCAGTCCCTCACTTTCGTTTTTTTTCTCTTCCTAAAGTCAGTAATAAGCGATCGATCTTCCTTTTCCTTTGCTGCTGGAAGACCAACTTAAGCCTCCAAAAAAATGTAAGAGTAAGTAGGAAAAATCCATCTATAAAGAGAAAGGGTCGAGAATAGGAAGACCATCAAGTTTTTTTTTCTTTCTAGAAAATAAAGTAAGTAAAAGCAATATATTCTTTTTTATAAGTATACCAAGTGGAGAGAGAGAGAGGGAGAAAAAAAACCTTTCAAGGACCATCCACATCAAACCGAAAAAGAAAGAACGACGAGGATGAAGGAAAGACAGGGCCATTTACCTCCTCGGGGAAAAAATCATTAGCAAAGCACAGACTCATATATACCCGGCTCCTTTGCTTCCTCCCATGTAACGTAGATATATATTCTTTTTAAAAAAGAAGTGGAAAACCAACAAGGCTCAGACAAAAAAATACGAGGGACGAAGAACTAGAAAAATATATACATTTGAAAAGCTGAAAGGGAAAAAAAGAGTTGCTTCCTTGCCTTTGCTTTTTTTCTTCTCTCTCTCCCTTTCCTCCTCATTTTGAAGGAAGAAAAGAAAGAATTCTTTGACTTACATACCAACGTTCAGTCAGTTGGGGAGAATTAGGGATACATATTATTAGGGATATGCAGAAACGATGAATTTTTTTCTCCAGCATATATTGAATGAATGGTGGATAGATGGATGGAAAAGAGGAAGTGAAGTTGGGAGGAAGAAAGGAAGAAAAAAATATTTTCCTATAGGAAAAAAACGAAGGAAATCTCATCACCAAAGGAAATGTTTCCAAAAGTTGATGGCTAACTAAGCCATATTATTAGGAATCTTTTTTTATTTACATATACGAAGGAAAACTCTCCTTTTCAGATGGATGGATGGATGGATGCTTCTTCCATGTTGGCTTAAGAAAAGGGAAAACTGGAAAGTATAAGACTTTCCTCCCAACTAGTTCTTGTTGCTAGGATTCAGTCATGTAAGAAGGTCTTCTTCCTTTTAGTCTTATGAGAAAAGGGACCAGAGGCAGTTGGATTACTATAGACAAAAGGAGATTACCGTCGGGTATTGTGTTTCGACCGACGAGATTTTTTTTCTCTCCTTCTAAAAGTTTTGTTATCTTGTATAGTGAGGTGGATGTGATGGGATGTATTTTCCTAACCTTATTTGATTTTAAGTAAGAGCATTTCCGCCCTCTTCCCTCCTCCAACAAAATGGAAACAATACGTGGGAGGGCATCCAATACAATTCCAACGGTAAATATTGATTTTGGATGGGAGTAGAGATGAGAAAGTAATTTCTGAGTAAACAAGGGAAATGGTCAGTTGATTTCCTGAAAGGATTCGTTCGGGATATCACTCGTATAGCCCTGCTTCCTTACATACATCTTTGCCTGCCAAATACAAACAAGGGAATCGAATGCCGATGATAACGCTGAGCATTGTTGACATGCAGACCATGTTAATCATCCATCATTCTTCTTGATTCCACTAACTTGATGTGCTCAACTTTCTCAGTCGGTTATACTGGAAATGATACATATTTACCCATGTCTAAACTGATCGGAAGACTGGTTACTTAAGCCCATTTTTTTCTGGGGACAGCTATTTACACAACAAAAAAAAACTGTCCAGTTTACATTTATTCCAAGGTTTTAGATAAGAAAAAAAACGGGAGGGAAGCAAAACCGAGCGTGGATCAAGGGGAGTGAAAAATGCAAAGTTAGCCAACATTTATTTACGCATTATCTCTCTCTTTCTTTCCTTTTTTGTATTTTCTCTCCTTTTTTTAAAATAATGAAAAATTCAAAGCACGGTCATAAAATGGGGAAATAAGCTGGACTTCTGGATTGAAAAAAGAAATGTTGGGGGAGAAAAGACCAATGCAATATGTAAACTATTCTGTTACACAGGATGAAACACTGATACAAAAAAAGTTTCTTTTGAATGAATAGGAAAGTCTCTTCCATTTATCCTTTTCCCCTGACTGACTGAGAGGCTCTCTGAGAGGAAGGGGCTATATTGTAATCCTTTTAGGAATGGAATACCAATAATACCACACTACCACCTTCTCCCGACATTGACTTTGGGGACGGAGGAGGAAGAAGATGGAGAAAATGGCCGGCTTTAATATAATATGGCCCGAGTTCTCGTCTTCTTAAAAAACACAACACGACAAAGGATCATGAGGATGATGGCCATTGGAAATAGGGAAACAAGACATTTGGATTTGGAAGGAAATGTTGACTGGTGGCAGTGGAAGAGTTGGCAACCCGGCATTCCTCCTCATAAAGCCCCTCTTACGAGGAACATCACATTAGATCCGGGGAACACGCTATATTTTCCCCGATTTTTTTTTTCACTGCTGCTGGTCCTTGCAGTAGTAGTGGTCGCTCTCTTTATGAAAATGGAAGAGGATTTTTTTTATGTTCATGTTTTCTGGAGAAGGAAACAAGCCATTACATTTCCCAGACACGTAGGAAAGATGTTGGATGGGTGGAGGAGAGAGGGAAGAAAGACAGACAGAAGGAGGAAAAAAGAAGGAAGCATGTATTATGCATGGGGAAAAGGTGGAAGGGGCAATAATGGATGATGATGATGGGAAAGGAAGGGAAACCAATGGAGGATACTTGAAGATAAAAACAGGCAGTAGTGGTCCGTTGGTCGCTCACTCGTTTCCAAAAAAAAAAGTTAAAAAAAACCGGGAGGAAGGAGTAAAAGGAGGAATAATAATAGCAATAAGAATACAAATAAGTCAGGATGGACGGAAATGGGTAAGCACATTTGCCTATGCTGAATACTAAAAAAATAGGGGAATGATATAAAATATTCGGGAAGGGGGTCTCCGGCTCCTCCAGGCTCAAGTCAAGTCAAGACTACCTTTTGTGGATGACCACAAGCAGTTTTCAGCCAAGGAATGGGAGCTCAGATGTCTTTAAACATATAATGGAGGCTTTTTTCTCCAACCTAAAAGGGGCATATAAAATTCAGGCTCTTAAGCGAGTTATGCTGCTGACTTGCTGGCCATCCGAAGCTTCCTACATGGGAGGAAGGCAGAAGAAGGGTTTGGAAAAAAACAGTCCGACCATCTTCCATTTACCTTTGAATGCACAGGATATTTCAGAGAAACCAAATCCTTTGGGAGCGTTCCTAAAATATTCAAAAGTTTCCTTGTGCACTGGAAACGGAAGTTAAAATCCTATACTTCGTGTCCAATATAGGAAGAGAAATGTTCCTAAACATGCACAACACTGCATAACCCACCTACCTATTTAGATTGAAGGCCTTTTTTTATAAAGAAAAAAAAACGGGCCTGTAAAGTTTGATCCTAAACATGTACATCAATGTGGGAATATTTCTTTTTGTAGCATAAAATATACAAAATACTGCGTTACGTACATGTTATCTCGCTTGGACTTCAGCCTCTCATTTTTACCATTGTGTGTAGGTACACATTTTACCTAACCTAATTGAATTTTAACAACGTTGCTTTTTCGACTTTCCGTTTGTTTCACAGTAGCAAAATAATTTTAGCCGGTAGCAAAAGTCGAGTTGGTGTCATTGTCATTGTCGTACATCCTCAGCCCTCATACCTGATGCAACACTTAATAAATAAATAGGATGGAAGGTTGGAATATATGGAGATCAGTTTACTTTTAGACTAATTTGCTTATCAAATGCAAAACACGATTTTATTTAAGCTTGAGTTTAATATCTGTGCATACGCCACTCATCAAAAAAAGGTGCTGAACGTAATACGATTATGTTGCATAGAGCACATTGTGTTTTATAAAGAAACATACCTACATATTATGGCTGCTCCATGAATGTTGGACGGATGATGGATAGCGAGAAAACGTAAACTGACACTGACTCCGATAAGCAATCCATTGTCAGCATGCATTCCTTGACAGAAGGCTCGAGCAAGGAAAAAAAATCGACGTTGGAATGAGGTCGCGAAAGGCTCTTCTAAACAAGTTCATGAGAAATACGAAACTACCTATGGTATGGATGGAGCATTAAATCCTGTTAAAGTATTTCTATACCAACTACTAATGCAAGTTACTTAACTTCGAAAAAATCTGTTCACTCTTATCCATGTTGATTGCGAATGCAAACGAGCTTGTATTATTCCACGCAAATTTTTCGACAGACCTAGTTAGTTATTTCTCTGTGCTCGCTGGTTGATTATCTCATTCCAACATAACACTGCTTATGTACTCCGCTTGCGCTTAGCTTGAATAAGGAAACAGAATCATGTCATGTGCATGCATTTTGTTTTTTTCAGACAATTATTCAAATGAAGTACCTAGCCACATTTTACCGTATATTATCGCTATTATCCCTGTATGCACTTTTGAAAAATGTTTCGAGCTTGCACCGCACCAACGTTCGATACGATGCATATATGCAACTCTACTTATTGGAAGTTCTATAAATACTTGACCTGTATCGCTGGTAAGTACTTAAAATGATAATTAAATGGGCATTTTTTTCGCTTCCATCGCTCATTTTCTGATTGTCCGCTGAGGACTACGCACAAGATCCTCCCTCCCTCTTGAAACTTTTGGAGGCTTTAGGAAGTTAGTTTTGTTTCATTTTTTAATGCTAAAGCTTGACGCTTATTTTTACTTTTTTACGTTGAAATTTATTTATTTGAAAACTATTTTGTGACAAAGAGAAAGGGAATTTTATATATTTTGGATCGGAGCAAAATGATCCCATTTGCTCCCAAGCAACGGGAGGTTCAGCCCCGGAGGAAGAGGCTCTCCAAGAACAAGCACAAGCATCAAAATTCGAATCTCCAAGACATCGTAGAAGAGTCGGAACTACCCACAGCTTCAGCTCCAGGAGGTGAAGCTGAGAACGTACAAGAGAAACCTTCAAAGCAGACCGTTACATTCCGTGCCGTCCGCGCTTATCTGGAAATGCGCCTTGACGAAGTCCGTAAACTGAAGTGGGAGGAAAGTGATGTTCGACCTTACAAGGAAAAGCAAGTCAGGCGGATTATGCCGTACCGGGTGAAGCGAGTTGTGAGCCCCTTTGAATTCTACCTGGAATACGCCTTCGACGACGAGTGCAACAACAACTACGAGAAGTTCTTTAACCAGATGCAGCTCTACTATGGGGACGCCAAAAATGTGAAAGAAATGGCTTTGGTAAGTAATTCAAGTAACAAATTATTTTTTGCTTCATGTATTATGGAAAAATCAGATATTTCTTATGCGTTCTTGATAAGCTACTTATTGATTGAAATTCATTTTATTTTACTTCCAGATCCGAGGGAAAGTGTTGAAGGGCCGCTGCTACGCCTGCAAAGACCCGACTGATGGGAAATGGCATCGAGTACGAGCCCATGGAGTCAACAGAGCAACCCAATCCGCCGTCGTTTTCTTCTGCGACATTGGGAAAATGCAAGAGATGCCCTTCCAGGCCCTCCTGGAAATCAACCAACTATTTGTCCGCAACTCGGCTCAACTATTCCGCGCTTATCTGTTTGATATAATGTCCGTCGGTGGTGGTGGCTCCCAAGGATTGGCCTGGACCGTCGAGGCTTGCAACTATTTCAAGGATTTGGTGAATGGGAAGGTGTTTGACGGGATCGTGAT
>JAQGAI010001281.1:0-15295 GCA_034696905.1 Lepidocyrtus violaceus | reverse complement strand
CCGAAGGAATCCCAATCTCCCTCACCTACCAGGCTGATGAACAAGGTTTCCGTGCTGAAGGTGCCCATTTGCCCAAGCCCGTTGAATTGCCTGCGGAACACGCTGAACTCCACCGACAAGCTCTCCTCAGATTATCAGCCGTAGACAGCAGCTACGACTCCCCAACTCTCTTTGTCAAATCCGCTTATGATGCCCCAGCTCCAGCCTTCCGTTCCTCTTATGGAGTTGCCGAAGAAGGACCAATCATCGTTAGATCTTCCGGCTATTAAATAACCTTTTGGATTACCTTACAGATCGAATAATGTGATACTGATATTGTCTAAATAAGTCAAAATATTTTACTGTGATTTTTTACTATTTGCCTTTTAAAATGAAACTCGTCTCTATCTATTAAATATTATTCAAAAAAGCAAATTGCCGTGCTACTTCAAAAGTCCGAAACCTTTGTGCATCCGAAACAATTTGATTGACCGCGATTCACCATCATATCAGTAACACGATACATGTCATTGTTAGTTAGTCTACAGATTGCTGATTCATTATTACTAATTATTCATTGGCCGAGTTCGTGTTGTAAAATATGCGACAATAAATGACCAAGCCAGTAAAAAAATGTTGAAAGAGTAAAACAAAACTTTTTTTATTCACTATACTTCGTCCTATAGTGCACGTACCTATATTATCAACAAGTTATAAACATTTGTACATTTCCTGATACGGATAAGTTTTAAAGATTTATTTATTTTGCACGATTTTTGGAAATAGAGATACCTCTCTTGACAGTTTTACATCTCTGAATATTTCAATGTACAAGAATACACGAAAAGTCCACAACACTACAACTAATATATTCTTATATATTCATTTATGATTAATCAGTACTTTTCAATTCTTATAACTACAACTTACACAATAACTTTTTAACTTTTCACAGAGCCTCAGTTCAGAATGTAATTTACACATGCCGTTAGGTCCAAAACACTCTTAAATCATATCTGAATAATAAAAAGTTGCACATAATGCTCTCTCTTCGGAAACATGATAATTTTTTTACGTTTTAACGTCAGAATGTATGCGAGTTTCTAATATAATCAACTATAACATAATGGAAATGTGAAAACGCGTACAAATGAAAATACACAAAAAGAAGAAATGGGTTATGCCAAACCAAGCAGTAAACTATTTACAAACGGAAAACAAAAGGAATTATACTTCAATCTTCAATTCTCTTCTCAGTGACCATTTCCCATCTGCATTAACTGTGCCTTCCTCTTGAGAGTTCCATTCCAATGATTTTTAACGGCGTTGTCTGTCCGTCCCGGCAAGAGTTTGGAGATCCGACTCCACTGATTTCCTAAGCGGGAATGTGCTTGCATTAAAATCATATCTTCTTTTTCGCTCCAGGGTTCCTTATTCACTTCTGGATTCAAGTGGTGGGTCCATCTCTCGCGGATTTGTTTGCCGGTGCGTCCAGTTCCTAACTGAAGAGCGACTTTGGACCAATTCTTTGGCCCTTCCTGAGTTACAATTTGGCTAATCATTTGATCTTCTTCCGCTGTCCAGTTTCCTTTTCGAAGCACAAAAACACGTTTTCTCTTCTTCTCATTATTCTGATCTAAGATTTCAAGCTCGAGGCTGGGGCGTCCGTTGTAATATTGATGGGCTGATGAGTCGTCGTATTCTTCGTCTTCATACATGCCGTTGTCCTCATCGTCATACATTATTTCTTCTCCATTTTCATCATAGTAGGCCTGAGACTCCTCATTGGAGTCGTCCAAAGTGTCATCGTCCTCATACTTTTGTCCATTGGAAAGTTGTCTGTAACAAAAGAAATTGCCAATATTATTATTTCTAAATTAATAATCAAAGACATAAACACTGACAATTTACTATTTACTTTCAACTGATTAACGAACTACTCTTACACATAATTGACACAATTTCCCTCATCCGCTTCCTCAGCCTCATCATCATAGTACTCTTCCATTTCCGGTTCCGCAGCAAGCTCTTCCATTTCCAACTTTGGCCTTTTGCTATTCAAAGCTGGAAGTTTTACTGGTTGAATGCTAAACTTTCTATTATTGGGAATTCGGTTGAAATGCTCCTGCTTGATATACCGATCTTCTTCCTCCTCGTAGACGTCCTCATCAGAGTTGGAGTTGGAATTTGCGCCAGGAGCAAGCATTTCTACTTGAACATCGTTAATCCAGTATCTCTTCGCTGAAGGCATTGGCGTCATTTTAGGCATGGAAGGTTTTACATTGGCGGCTGCAGCTGAAGCCATTACAGCAGCTGCCTTCTCCATTAATGCGAAAGTCGGTGGATTGAATTGAAGTCTAGGACCCCCAAAGGTTTTGGGCGTAGGAGGAGATTTTTTGGAAGCAGGATTTATTAATTCGTTGAATTTGAAACTTTTCAAACAGGATAAAGGAATGCGCACATGGCCTGGATCTAAAAATGTTTTTAAAAAACACACAACTTAGCAACTTTGAAAGGTTATCAAAAATTTTAATGTTTTACAAAAAAATATTTTGAATATTTATTCAGTTCAACTTACTTCTAAGAACCTGGTACATCTGAATCGTTTCCAAACTTGGATACGCTTGCTGATTATGATTTACCGGGCTTTTGATAAATCTATTTGCCGGAGCCTTGGATCTTCCCTTCGACGCGTTCTGAACAGCCATGCCATACTCTTCTTTTGTAATCAACGTAGCCTTCTGCTTCCATCCCTCCAGAAGGTTCTCACTAATCTGCATGATCTCATCCTGAATCCTCTCGAACTCCACGTGATAGCTCGCCAACTGCATACACTTATCATGACAGATTGAGCACAATGGCGGAACGGTATTCTTCAACTGATTCCCAGTAAACTCGTTAATCTTGACCATATCATCCCCGATCAAATACTTCCACAAGAACTGCCGGAAGTAGGTCCTTGTCCAATCCGTCCCTCCATTTGACTTTTCAGGAGGCTGTGCCGGGCTCAAGCAAAACAGACAGAGTTTTGCAACGGACGAATTGGATGAGGCTAATAAATGGGATGGGTTTAGTAACAGCGAGGTCGACGTTCCAGCCATCTTTTCCAGCAGTTCTCCAGGAAATCCCGGTTCGGCTGGAAAGCAAAAAAAAAAATATTCCAAGTTAAATACACCCTTCACCCTTTTCCCAACAATCCAAAAATCACACAATTAATTCGAAACATAAGTTTTCACTAAATTCCTTACCTTTGACCTTCAACATTCACCTCTACAATTCAACCAAGCAGAATTTCTCTCTCGGAAGCCTATATATTGAGTAACTTCCAACGAGAATTTTTCATTTAACGCCCCCAATCGCTACTAATGCTAAACTCACACAAGAATGACAAACTACCCACTACACTGCTTTCCTAAACATTCCTTAACCGTTAACGACAACTGATAAGTCCCTTGACTATCCCTCTGCTCCAAAAATTCAAGAATAATTTCGCTGCACAGCGCAGTAATCGTAAGTCGTAACTGCCTTGCCTTTATCCTTATCTGGATCTCTCCCGTTTCCACAAGCAAACCAGGTATATGGACCTGTCCGTCCAACCGACCGATGACCAAATCAAATCGCCCAACCAACCTAACCTAGCCAACGCAGGTCAACAACGCTCAAGACCCCGTTGGTTTTTGGGCCACTTCTATGAATGATCTGATTTTGATGTTGATCCTCGATTCAATCCAATGATAATGAAATGACTATAATAGTTAGGGAAATAAATGGTTTTAACTAAAAATACCCAACTTAAAGCCTCTCTCGTCCTAATCGTTATCGTTGATATCATCGTCAGCGCACAGCAACAGCCAAAAAACAACGCATCGCAGAAACATGGATTTAGTGTACCAGTTTCACATAACTTGTTTCATACGACCGACCGACCATACCATGTCAGGGTATGCATAACGGCAAGGCAGTAACGGAATCAGCTGCCTGCCCATAAGTAGTAGGTCCATATAAACCACTTGGCTGTTACTTGTTTCTCTTCTTCAACAACTCGACTTTGTTTGATACATAACTTATTTCTCATGCTGCTGCTGAAATAAAATGCTTTTTCTGGTCCGTTCCGTCGCGTCCTCCGCTCGCTCCGTCCGTGGATTTGGTGGTTAGGTTTGCATGGCTTATGTTTATGCATATCGTTTGGTGGCATGGATGGATTTGCCGTGTTGACCGGACCATGTAGAAAAAAAGTTGCTGTTGCGTTGTTGCATGATGGGCTTGTTGTTTTTGTTACGAGCATGATTCATCTAACAGAACAGATAAAAGCCCTTTTTTCTGCTTAAAATTCTCCCCTCATTACAAACTACCCATATCGTTTCGTTTCGTAAATGTGTATCCTTATAAATGCTCCCGTAAGACAAAAAGTTGTTCTGCAGAAGAGGATGGATGATATGATGAGGAGCGAGAGCGAGGAGGATAAAAAAAAGTGGTTGTATTTTTTGTTCATCCCGTCTGCGTGCGTGGTCTTATGTAATGTGTAAACTGAAGCCATAGTATGAAAAAGTTGATTTGATGCCGTTGTAACAGCCACCGACCACATAGTCACAGTCATACTACAACAGAACCAGAAATTCAACAGAATAATCCTGCTCAAAAAATAAGCCAGTACCAGTAAGCTCTTTATAACTCTGCCTGTTTCTGTTAAAAAAATGTTTTATGGGATGATGATGATGATGATCATGATATGAATTTTGTGAAGGAGAATAGTACATATTTACAATGAAACCATTTTAACCGCAACCAGCAACCCAACAACCGTCTCCACATCCCCTTATCTGTTTCTCGTTAAAAATGAGTTCCCTCTCGTCAGTCTGTTAATGTATGAATAGGGCTTAACTCTAGAGAATGATAATGAATAGTGCGGGATTGATATTCGATGTAATAATATTGTAGTTAGACTAGGTATACGGTTAGGCATGAGATGAGCGAGATTGGTCGTAAGTAATCATAATCATCATCAGCAAAGAAAATTCAGTTTTTTCTCTCATCGTTATAAATACCACGCTATAGATTTTTTTGCTAGTTTTTACGTTATTGCATAATGATGAATACAGCATGAATTTTTACAAAACAGGGAAAAAATATTTAGGCTCGTTCGTCGCAAGAAGGATGAAATATGCTGCGCTGCGCATATAATGCTTCAAACGGACTTTCATAGGATTTTAGACCATATTATTTGAGAGAAATGCAGAAAAGGGTGAAGGATGCTGGGTTGAATGTTGAATCTAATCTCCTCAACCTCAAGTGAAACCTTTTATGTGAAAAGGATTGGGAACGGAACGTTGCTGAGAGGAGAGGATTTTTTTTTGAGGAAAGAATATAATAATGCCTTGATTTTTGTACCCGTTGCTGTTACTGTTATAACAATGATGTGTACTGTTAGGTTGTACTGATACGGTTGTTCCTTTTCCTGGGAGAGGAGGAAAGGTCGATAAAAGAGAGACTTTTCAGTTAGATGGCTTTGTTGAGGCAGGTATGCAGGTTATAACAGAAAGTTAAGGATCACAGGACCTGTTTTCTGTTTACAGTTTAAGGAATACTTTTTCATAAGGATAGGACGGGACTTTCTTTGCTTTAGTCGAATTACGTACGTTTAATTTGGTTCTTTCAGTGATAAATGAATGCTGAACCATACCATGGATTGGATATGATATTTTATGATGATGAGGTGATTGGTGATTGATGTAATATGGATCATTCTTCGTTTTTGATGTCCCCGGCCTCGTCTCTTGAGATAAAGAATATTAAGATTACAACTATTTGTGAACTAGTATATTTATAGCCCAAAATGGAAAGTGGGGCAGTCCGTTATTAGGAAACAAAAGGGACTAGAGCTGAATGATGTCAAGAATGTAAGGCAGTGAAAAGAGGAATAATATGGAACAAGTGGCAAATCGCCTGTGATTTTCTATCGTTCCATGCACCTGTTTTCCATAAGGTTTATTTGTAAACAAACATATACGTGTAAAAGTAGGATATAATGAAATGGATAAAAATCAAGCTAACAGCAAATAAAATTATATTAAAAGTAAGATAAACCAAAATGTAGCTAAGTTAAATTAAAATCTAGGCATTGATGCAACTCCACAATGCCCCACCGGCTAAACTTGCAATAGATAGCAAGCTAAAGCTATTCGTTGATTGTAGGTGGCCAAGGAAAATTGATGCTCTGTTAAAAAATCATAATAAGAAGAACGATCGTTCAAAAATTTATTGTATTTACGTCAAAAAGCAATAAGTTGGTTAGGACGTCTTTTTTTCTAATTTTGTAAGTAACCTACCTCAACATCTAATGATACAATGTCGGCCTTGCATTCTAAAATTTCGGCCACGGAGGGTCGGGTTCTCCCCAGATCCCCGTGAACGAACTCCTTGACGTAAGTTCCAGCCTGGGTTTCAACATACAGTTTAAACATATGCTTTGACTTCGCTGGAACCGCTTTAATGGAGTAAATGGAACGTTCTCTTGTGGCCAGCGAACGTCTATGAAGCACTCGAATTGGAGTTTTCTGATGAAGTACTAAAGGCAATGGAGTATTATTCAGTTTCTCGATTATCTCTGAAGTGATCTCCACACCGGGGATGAGACATAAAGCGCAGTAATTTTTCGTTTTGAATTCTTCGCCATCTTTCAGATTACCTGCAGATTTTCTGTGGGATGAAAGAAATGACCAATAACAGTTATTAATAATTTTTTGTTGAAATACTTGCAGATAAAAACTAATCAACAGTAAGAATAATATCAATATTGTAATTTTACCTGTTTACAAGTTGAAGATCTCGAACTCTTATCATATATGTACTCTGATTGATCTTATCTCTCAGGTTTGAGATATCCTTTTGAGTGAATAAGGTACGTTTCGGTTGAAGCACTTCCATAACAAATGGTCTACCTTCGCCCAACATTCTGACATCGACATCTTCCCGTCCTGAGGCAGAGAACTTTTCACTTTCAGCCTGTGTTAAGACTAAAACATGTTCTGCAATCAACTCCTCCACGGATCCATCATGAAATCGCTTCCCGTCAATGATCCACGGAGTTTGACTAACTTTTCTGGACAATTTATTATAACGACCTGGCAGAAGAGGAGAAAGAGAAAAACATTAGTCAAATATTGAATGGAATAGGGGAACAATACGCAAGCAAGATATAATTAAAACATGAAATCATTACGCACCAGCAATAAAGATAGGAACGTGAACACAATTGATTTCAGTCAACGTTAAATACTTTGAGGCAGTTGGTGGTGCGTCTCCGAATTTTCGTTTGAATTCGAAAATACTCATGTCTTTAAAAAGGTTATCTATATTATTTCTGGAAACATCTGCTTGACGAGAACCTTTATCAGAATTTCTAAACTGCTTGTTCCTGCAATATATAATTATAAAATTATTATAATTTATGGAGCCAAGAGCCAATGCAAACTACTGAAACACATGAAAACTCCTAAAATATTCAATGCATATCACTTACAAATGAGAGCACTCCACCTCATCATCTTCATATTTTAGAACAATATTAACTGTTAAGCATCCATCAGTAGTCCAATCAGAGTCTGCGTCCACTTTATCTTTAAGTCTAGTGGTACACATCCATTTCCAAGCATTTTTCAGACATATTCCTTCAGGCTTCATGGTTGGAAAGCATCCGTAAAGGCCAGGAAACTTCTAAAAAATTAGACATCGCATTATAACAATACAAACATTACGGAAAGGTGATACGTGCAAATTAGGACGTCATCGCATGAAAAGATTTTTTAAACAAACGCATTGCATCACATACTTCGATCAAACGGTTCCAGACAAAGTGGGCTCGGAATTGGACGGAAACTGGGAGGCTGATGTTAACCGTATACGACTTCGCTTGAATATCTGCATCCTTCACAACTTTGGCAATCTAAATAAGTCCCAAAAGTCAAAGTCACCATATAAGAAATCATGACGCATTCGATTGCAAGTCACATGGAGCTCTATGTTTCGTAGCGTATTTCATTGTTGTTAGTCCCAACGACTTGACTTATTGCATACCTGCTCCAATACAGCCTCAGACGTTCCGACATTATGGTCCAGCAAACCCAAACAACTAGTGCACGGGTTCCTTTTCAGCACCTTCGGAGATGGTTCAGAACACCGAGGAGAATCTTCTCCAACACTCCCATTGTCCCCTCCTTTAGAAGTTACCTTTCCGTTAGCATGCTCAGTCTGGTCTTTCTTTTGATCTTCGTGAAGAATCTAAAAAAAATATGCGTGATACAAGTCAGAATCTAATCTGATACACTCTTTCTGTAAAATACTGTGATTTATCATATCATGACTGATATGATTGATGATTAAAACTTATACACATTTTACCTTCGACAACGCCTCCTCATCCAGCCTATACACGTAAGGTTCGGAATTCCCCATATAGCGAAGAATACAATGGTTACAGCAACCATAATCCGTCAGCACCTTGATTACTTCTGCTTTCACAGCTTTATCCTGATTTATCATCAACTCCATCGTTAGCCGGGTCGGGTGGTTCGGTAGCAGGAGTGTAATTAACTAAACTAGTCAATCTGGCCCCTTAAAATTCAGTATTCGTTTTTATTGACAACACACAGCAGAACAAAAGTAAAATGAGATTTACTGCTGCCACTGTTAGGAGTATTTCGTAATTAACAAGCTCAGTCAACAGGGCAGCTTGCAAATTAAGTTTAGATGAAATCTGATACTTTAGACAGAAATATAAATGACAATAACTGTCGAACATTCAATGTTGTTTACAAGATCAAACACGTGGTCTTGCTACTCAATTCACTAAAGTGCTTTTATACAGCAAAAAAGCATTCACTAAAAAAGCGTACGCAGCAGATGGCAAATGAGAAAGGAAAATACCAATCCTGTACCCGGCTCGTCAAGAGAGGCAAATCTGGCTGGTTGCCGCTGTTTATAAATACTCATGTGCATTTACTCTATCCCATGTGATAGTCGTAGATTTCAATTTTGTCGATGTATTTGAGAAAAAAAAACGTTCAGTTAATTTAATTTTTTTTTGTTAATAATAACTAACTTAACTGTGTTGTGAATGAAATAAGTGTTCTGTTCGTTATATAGGAAAAGAGTGTGAGTGAAGTACTAGTTTGTTTCACGTTTTTGAGCCAACTTTTTGTATTAAATTTGGTTGATAGAAAAAGAGTGCATTGTTTGTTATTCAATCATCGTTTCTGTTCACAAATCAATCACCAATCATGGGAACGTTAGATGAAGATGTGGTCAATCAACTGAAGGAAGTAAACAACATGCTCGTCAGTATGGATGACTTTTTCGGGAATCTGGAGGGGCAGGACTATGAGAGCTTAATGAAAAATGTAAGTTAAATTAATCATTCTACCTGGCTTCTAATAATAAAAAATGGTCGCACGTTGGGGACTGGGGAGGAAAATGCGTCATACATCATCGTCAAGCTCTACTTTGAAAAGGTCCACCGGGACCTCTATCTACAAAAAAGTAGCCGGCCTAATGTATATAAATGCTCTATGAATGATAAACATGAGGTTGATTAAATTACTCATGAAAGTATTCTTTTTAAGATTAGTATGTTTATGTCTGTTTCGTTTTGATTTAATTTTTAGAAAACGCCATTGGAAAGAGCCCAGTACGATGTGACGATAGCCTACGCCTACAACTCCTTGTATTGGAGTAAGTGAACTTCACGATACATTTTGTTGTTTAAAATTGCAACTCATGTTTTTAGATCAAAAGTTTAATTTTTAAACTTAACAAATTTTTATTTTATCTGTAATTGTTTTGTTATATTGTAGTGTACATGCGAAGCATGGGAGAAAATCCAAATGAACATAAAATCAAGGAGGAAATCGACAGGATCAAATCTCAGATGCAAAGACTCAAGGAAGTTAAAGATAAGCCGAAACGGCCTCGTGTCAATACTGAAGCAGCGGGAAGAATGATACGACATGGAATTAAGGGGGATCAATCCAAAAACAAACGGAAAAGGAAAACTGAGGAGGAAGAAAATTGGGATAATGAGGAGGAGGAAGCCATTCATAGTCAAAACAGTAAAGCGTCGTAGTAAATTAGTAATCTTATTTAATTTACTTTGTTAGGAAGCTTATATTTAACGTAATTTTAGCGTTTACTGATAAGGGACTTCATTATTTTTGTTTACTGCACTCGATGTAATCGATGTTATATTATATTGTTAATAAGACATCCAATAACAGTTACTTGTTCTATTCTGTTCTCTGTTATGGATTTATTAGCTGCTCGCCAGCTACAATATTTACGATCCAAAGTCCAGACTAATGAAGTAAATTTGTAATCAGTAATCATTAAGGAATACTTAATTAAATATCATTTAGAAATAGACCTTATTAAACGCATTCTGCTTATTAGTATTGTATGACTTTTTTTTGTTAATACCTTTCTGTAAGTTGTAATAAACGTGAAAAACTAATGATTACGATTCACTATCGTGGAACATTATTCCAGGTTAACATTCATTCGATAGCTCATGTTGCTCAGCTTTCACTAACTAGTTACGTAATAATATACATTATCGTAAAATTGGGTTGGATAACCTTTGGTTAGACAAAGTCAAGCAATTTACTTGTAAAGAGGTATAGTTTTCAGTGTTTTTTGAATAACAAATATCTAGCCAGATGAGCAGGGAGAGCTAGTAGTTCATTGTTTTTAGCCCAAAATGTGACTCCAGTAAAGTCACATCTTATCTGTACAAGGACTTTTGAAATCGTTCTCTACCTATACTTTTCGATTTATTTTTGGAAGACTGATACACTGACACTATAAATCGGAATTATACAAAACTCGTCTTCCGATTTTTCAGTTTTTTCGCCAGTTTTGCTATCCAGTTTATTTGGAATGAGTATTCCGGTCTAGATCCCTATTTCGCCCCGGTGAAAAACAAAATCCACTTAATATTCTGGCATCTCTTTCAAATTGGTTATCCATTGACATCACTATTGTACAGCGTCCAGTTGGGAACCCAATGGCACATTTATTTGGCACATAAGGAATACGTTATTTTAATCATTCACACCTACTTCATTGTGTTGTACCTGTACGCAACCTCTTTTCAATACGTCTTTTTATTCAAACGGAGCCAAGTAATTCGTCTGCTAAATGAAACGGTCAGGCTTGCCAAACATTTCGAACAAGGTTAGTCCATTTTCATATTTCATTACGTTTTGTTAAAAATGTCGCTCATTCATCCATGTTTGCATTCATTCATTCATGTTTCATCGATCGATTGACAGATATCCTTCCAAGAAGCACTTTTGTCAAACAAAGAGCATCAATAAATCGCATCATGCTGATGTACGGAATCGGCTGCCTGACATCCATGATTGTTGTAATGAGACCCCTTTTCCTGAAATTCCATCGGAAATACTGGTACCTGTTTGCGTACCTGCCGGAAATGTTCTACTCCGCCAATTTGTATCCAATCACCTTCTCCATTTCTTTCATGTGGCAACTCTGGTTCGAGTTCATTTGTTGGGGCGGCCTGGGACTGCAAATATACATGGTGCTATTATTTTTTAATACCGTTCTCAGTACCCTTCGGCAGCTCATTAAGTAAAATTAATAATTAAAAATGAAGAGCCTTATTGTCAGAGATATCTTCGATTGACTAATGTAGGGTTATAATTGATTTTATTTCAAGGGTGGTGAATAATAATAATACCGAATCAGCGAGGAGCAGACGGCTCTTGGAACAAATCATTTCATCCTTAGTGAAGCTAAGCATATTGCTCGGAATGTACAACGCAACAATGGGGAAGTACTTCCTCCCACATTTCTTTGCCACCGTTGGCATCAGTACCATTGGATCATTAATTCTTATAGTTAAGTTCGTTGGAAATCCGTTAATACTAGCATTCAGTGGGTTGTTTCTGGTGATAACTGGGTTCAATCTAATTGTTCTTACTGTATTGTGTGGAAGAGTTCATTCACTGGGTGCAGAACTTTACAGGAGTTTGAATAGGATATGCAGAGGGAAAATGCTTTTGCGAAAACAAATTGGCTCCATTCCTCCTCCTGCGGTGAAAGTGGGGTCGTTCTATGAAATAAAACGGGGCACGGCATTGACTGTGTTGGCAATTTTATTTACGGCAACAACGAATTTACTTATATCGCTATCCTTTTAATTACACACAGAACTATTTTGATAGTGAACTATAATTGATGATAGAGATCGTTATCTTTTTTTGATATCCTCGTAAATATTATTTAGGTTGATGGGTTGTTTTTTGTGTGTGTAACACTGTCAATTGTTGATGTAAACATACAATTAGCAGTTTGGCAGATACAATTTAACAATTTCCATTTACGATAATTCGACATGAACCACTTTCCAAATGATGTTATTGAACCATGATGGAAGAAATGACACAAATTAATGTAACATAATTGGATGTAGATTGTATTTTTATATTCTGTATTTGATTCTCTACAAAAGCGAATTTTACTATTAAAAGTCACATAATTCTACTTCCTTTCCTATTCATGTTAAATTGGTAACATGTTTATCAAAATACTTAAATTAAACGGATAAATATTTAAAATGATTAAACTCGTAACGCTATTAAAATGAAAGTAGTTTTCGTTTTTCCGAACGCAGTTTTTGTTCATTTGTGATAGAATTCTGCATAGTGTCCAGCTCCCGGCGCCGACTTTCTAATGCTTCTAATTTTTTCTCCATTATGGAATACGTTTGTTTATCCCTGCCCTTGTGTCTCTTCATTGCTTCTTTGGTCTTCACAATATCCTTTTTAACTTGATTAAGATTTTCGTCCAACCCAAATAGACGTTTATTGAGATTGGAAACTGTTTGTTTTCCCAAGTCCTGGATGTGTTTTTGGGAAGAGTTTGTCGAGTTTGCCTTGCGTAACGATAATTTGGAGTTTAGAAACTCAAAAACGTTAGCTTCCTCCTTTGGTTTTTGTGCAGCTAATTTCACCCGTTGCTTCTCTGCTTTTCGTTGAAATTTCAAACGTCGTTTCTCAGCGCTAAATAGATTTCCATCTTTCGCTTTCTCCTTTAGATCCATGCAGGCATCCAAAGATTTACCAGGTGGGAGGACAATAGCATCGACAGGTTCAATTCGGCCTTCTTTATTCTTTCCCAGTCCTGTTCCAAACACGTAACCCATTTTCAACATAAGTTTTGAACCGATTCCCTATTAACAAAAGAAATCAAATATATTTCATAGTTCCAAAATAAAAAATCCGAAGTTGAACAATGAATGAACAATTCAATGAATTAGTTACCTTCGTAAACTTCTCCCATTCACCTAATGCAGATCCTCCTTTCATGTCTAATAGTCCATCTCCCATAAGGGTCTTAGGGATATCACTTTCTGAGTCCGATGATGAGATGTTCGGATTCTCTATATCGTCTTCATCAGACGAATCTTTATCAGAAAGATGATCATCATCATCATTAATGTCGTCCACTGGGCTTGTTTCGTGTAACGGAATGGTAAGTGCTTCATTTCCGACATCGTAGGATACTTCACATTCTCCTTCAGCAGTAATTCCTATTATACAAAATCATTATTTAGTAAAAACCAAACCCAGCTCTACTTCTAGCCTTTAAAACTCTAAAAAAATACAGGATTCATGATGCAAAATTACTTTGTACAGTTGCCTTATACCAAAGGTCATCATGGTACTTAGCCAAAACCCTTGAGCCAGGGATGATTGACGAGTAATCCGGTTCACTGCAATTAGACATACCTCTAGTTATGAATTTACTTAATTCCACATAGGTATATATTGGAAGTGTACGCTTTGCCTACTTTTAATAATTAGGTATTTACTAACTACTACTACTCAATTCGATTCCGTCTCTCCGACTCACCTGTATTCTTTTAGTTGTGATAAAGGTATAACTTCACCATGTGAAAAATTGCAGTCTTGATCTGAAAATCTACATTTATCTTCTTTAAAAAATGGACATAGTAATTGACTCTTCACTACCGGCTGCATAAATATGACTCGAACCATAATGGACGATATATCATTTGGCTCATCACTGTCCCCTACACAAAAATACAATAAATTCCCACTGTTAGAGTTTGCACTACCTGAGTATTATGCAATTTACTTAATTTGAAACATATAACATTATACCTTGTTCTAAAGATAACACACTGGAAATCATTGCACAGTAATATCCAATCTGTCCCCAGTTTTCTTGATGTGGAGCCATGCACTTCATTCCTATGAGATCCTCCAGCTCGTTCCCAATTGAATTTGATGATTCATCAGTTGTTGGAGGTGGGTTTGACAGTTCGTTACTTTGGTCGCTACTATCATTATTGCTATCTTCTTGCCGTTGATCGGAGGAGCTGTCGTTTTCAAAACCCAATGCCGCTATTTCCGACTAAAAAGAAATCAAAATATTTCATAATTGAAATTATAATCAACCACGGCGTTACTTTTAACTAAAATGCGAAGCAAAGTCTCAATACCTGAAATAATCTATACTCATCATCATCGCCATCATCATTAATATCTCGTTCTCCATTGGAAGCCCCACTATCCCCGTTTTGGGTGCCCGCATATGCTCCAATCAATTCCTGAAGTTGGTCAATGATCATCTGAATCCCGGGCTTATCAGTGTCTTCCGCAAGAGCCAGAGCTCCTTTCATTTGAGATAACTGGGATTCAATTTCATCCATCTTGGTAGTTGAAATCGGGCCAAACAGACAAGGAAACTCAAAAGAGCACCAATAGCCAATCTACTATACTGATCCTCCAAAAAAAACTGTTAACTCGGTCCTTTCAGGTAGGTAACCACCCGCTTATCAACATCAACAGCATTATATAACTACACAAAAGAAACTGAATTTTACGGATTTCATATTGCTTATCTTCTGTAAGACAAAAATTTACACTTTAAATGCACTTGCAATTAGATTTGAGAGTACAGTTTAGCATGTTGTTGTAAAACGTTTTGTACTATACATAAATAAATATTATTGTTACGTAACTTTCGAGCTCAGCGCAGCTGACAAATTGCTGCTGTCAGAGTACACACACACTTTGTTGTTGAACGAAAGAAAGTTATGCTATTTCTATTACTGCTTGCTGGCTCTGTTCTGTTCTGTTGATCTTCATGTTCATGTTCTTTCATGAATGCAGTACAACTGTGATATGAAGGATGAAGGTTGGGAACTGGGGTAAGCTGAAACATTTCCTGTTCCTTTGATACAATGACCTGGAATGACCATTTTTTTTGCTTTCAT
>JAQGAI010001280.1:0-15301 GCA_034696905.1 Lepidocyrtus violaceus | reverse complement strand
GGATTATTGCACAGTCTGTCGGGAGCTTTCCCTCACAAAAATAATAATAATGGCCATGATGATGCTGATGATGATGATGACGGAGATAATGATGATGGAGGATGTAATAATAGCCTGCGAGTTTGACTTCCAACGGGGGGGAAACAAAAACAAGATGAGTGAGTGAAAGCAACTCTATAGTAAGTAAAACTAATCTATAATGATATGATAACGATAACCACATAAAAAATAATACTACGGAACTGTGTTGATATGATATGAGCTATACGGAAGTGAAAGTATTGTCCCCGAGCAAAAAAAAATGTGCAATATTTTTGTATTAATATGCCTGAAAGGAAACAAACACTTACTTAGGCCAGGTTTGGTTTGCTGGTTTGGGTAGACACATATGCGCCCTAAATTCCCCACTCGTTACTTTCACTACTTTCCCCAGCACGGTCACAACCGTCCCTTGTTCTTTCTCTCTGCTTGCTTGAAGCTGAACTGCTCGTGCTCCTTCCTGTCCCGTCCGCTAGTCCCTTCCTCTTGTAGCAGTATTATAATGAGAAGGAAAAAAGTAATTTTGAACTTTTCACTTTTTTCTTCTTCCTCTCTCTTTCACACATGAAGGAGAATAACCACGATGGGAAAGCCCACTTTCACTTTATTCCATACCATTGCCACCTCCACCACCACCATCACCAGTACCAGCTCCTAACCAACTACAGTCAACAATAGAGGAGCAGAGCAGGAAAAAACCAAAAACCGAGAGAGATTTTATTAGATTATGTATATTATTATACATACACGGACCACTGGCAAGCACCGCAGTGAAACTAAAACGAACGTGTGCAACTTTGATGAAGACGAGCGTAAGTAAAAGGTGGTGTGTGTGTGTGTGTGTTGGAAACCTATGGACCTATCTCCCCGTTTATGTATTTTTTTTGGACAAATATTGAGGAAAACAAAAAAGGATTCTCTCAATTTCCTTTCATCTCTCTCTCTCAGTCAGTGTTGTTTATGTCTATGCATAAGCATAAGATGATCATGATGATGTTGTTTGGCCTAGCTGAGCAGAGCAGATGAGAATGTGTGAAGTTGCTCCTCGTCCTACGTGTTTCTCTAGTAGCACTTGACTGGCTGCTCTACAACTGGGGAATGGACTCCTTTTAAAGCTTTCACTTCAGGCCTAGTCACAAGAAAAAAGATAGCTGAGGCTGGGAAGAGAAAAAAAAACGAATCTTATTCTCTTCCTCCCTCCTTTCACCCATCTGCCTTTCCCCGTGTCCCATCTGTTGTATATGATAAAGCTTCCTGCTGGGGTCTACTAAAAGTAAAAGGAAGATAATACTTTCTCTCCTCGGCTTTCTCCTCTCTCCTCTTCTCTACATATTCATTCAACACAAACAGACTATATATTATAAGAAGTATTTTATAAGTTTACAAATAATAAATTACTTTCTTCCCTATATAAAAACTTCCTATTTATTTTACTTTTTCCCACGTTATAGAGAGGAGAAAGAATTCTAGTGATGATGTGCTTTTGCTTTTTTTCTGCTTGATACCTCCTTTCCTCCAACCTCCTCCCCCACTTTGAGTTTGAGCCAGAGTGAAAGCGGTGGTGGGATAAGTAAAAAACGCAACCAGAATAAGCCAGCTCTTCTGGGTACTACTCTCTCTCATGAGCAGAGTGAAAGTTATCCTACTCTCTCGTCGTCGTCGTCTCTCTCTCCTTCCCTCTCTCCCGCGAGATTCTTAGCAATGTTGTGGAAAGAGGAATGAGCAAAGCAGGGAAAGCTTTAGTGGAGAAGTCTTTTCCATTTTAGAGCCAGAAGAGCCAAGCCAAGAGAGAAAAGGGGACTAAAAGTAAAACTCTAGCATAAGCACTGCTTTCACCAACCAACCAGTCTGGTGGCTTATGCTTACGGACGGGGTATGGCCACAACCGGAGTCGGAGTGAGTGAGGGAGAAAGCAGCGAGCGAGGAATGAGCAGTGGTTCATGTTTAAAGCGTTTCCCTGTCGACTAAAGCACCAGCATAGCACCAGCGTTTTACTTTACTCCACTGGAGGAATGCATTCTGCGGAGAGAAAAAAAAGACTTGTGACGGGAGGAGTATATTGACTATCTGAATTGGAATGGGGAAAAAGCAAGAGAAAGCAGGGGAAAAAAGGATCAACAAGAGAGAGAGGAAATAGGAGAGATATGAGATGAAACGGTTTTTTTTTTTTTCAGCGAAAAAAAAACCAATATCAATCCCTTGCACGGCTACCCCATTATTATTGCGATAATTGAATGGCAAGCAAAGGGAGTGAATAATGCGCTGGTGATAGTGCTGCTGACTGAGCAGGATATGGAGGGGGGATATGGATATGGAATGGAGGGAGGGAGGATATTATGGAGGATATTGGGTTGTGTTTGGAAGAGGATGATGGTGATGATGTAGGAAAAGCAACAACATCATCCAAAAACGAAACTACTCACATGAACATGAACATATTTACTCAGGATGGATATTTTTTTATCGATGTATCGATGAGAATAAAGCTGCTGCTGGATCCAATATATTTCGACTTTTTTTACTTACCTACTTGTGAGTTGTGTTGTGTTGGTGCTGCCTCCACTCCGCCTCCCACGTCGGTGTGGTGTGCTGAACTTATAACATATTTTTCTGCTGCTTTCACTTTTTTCCCTCCCTAAACAAGCATATTTCACTTGTTTTTCGCTACTTGAATTCTGAACAGAACAGAGTTGAGTTGAGTTGAACTATTTCGGGTCGAGGAGGGTTCCCCTCCACCACATTCCTTATTCCAGTCAGCTTCCGCTTTTTCCTCTCTTCCTTTCCCGGACGGAATGCGTATAACCTACTTAGCATATTTTTTCAACAGTCATTGATCATTTTATGATCAGCAGATCAGGATCAGGCAGGTCGGGAGTAAGTTTACACAAAAATATTTAACATATTTTATTCATCGCACTTTCTCTTGTCACTTAAAAAAATACCACTTGGTTTGGAGGGGATCGGTTCAGTTCATCAGTTCCGTCGTCCTGTTCAAGTCAGAAGAGTTTCTGGATGGGATGGAATGGAGAATTTTTTTTATCTTGAATGTGCTTTCACTCTATTTTCCAGGAATGATCCATATTAAACGGATTTTATGGAATGTGGATTATTCCTTTCCCTATCCATCCGGAATGAACCAGTCCATAACTAAAGACGGATGCATTGAAATGATGATGATGTTTGGTCGGATCCTGTTCCTTCCTGATCCTCCTCCTCACCCCCAATCCGGATGGATGAATGAGAAAGAGGATGAGAGAAAGGAAAACGGAATTCCAATTCCGACTTTATTTACATAATCCAGCAGCAAGCAGGAAAACCAGTCCAAACCTGTCTCTGGAACATGAAAATGAACTGAAAGAAAACTGAAAACTGAGTAGGTGGGAAAAAACTGGAGCAAACATAGTCAAGTCTCTGTCTCAGTATCGAATTTCAACAAACTGAAAACTGAGAAAATGGAAAAATGACAATAAAAGCACACGCATGAAATATTCATTTGCATAAATACACTAACAACAACAACATCATCAAATTAAAATGAAATCCATCACATTTTCTTCTCAAGCAAAACAGGACAGACTCTCGTTCGCTCGTTTTTCCGTCAGTCTCTCAGCTTGAAAAGGAAAATGGCTTTGGGGCAACGTGACTCAAAAATGATCAATGCGTGAGCGGAGCAAAAGCAAACCTGCTGCACTGCAGCATAGCATAGCATTGAATTTGGAGTAAACATAGCTAATCGTCATCATCATCTGCCGGTTCTTTTGACTGGAACTGACTATGACTGGCCCTGTTCATTTGTGAAGCTGGAAAATTTCCTCAAAAGTGAGTTGAGTTGATTTTGTTTGTCATTTGAATTTTGATTTTGAAAGTGATTGGTGATTTGTTTTGGTTACGGTTGGTTGGATTGGAGCAATATTTGTTTTTAGTTTTAAAGTGTGTAGCAACTGTAAGCTAATTGGTGCAGCTAATTGCTCGAATAAACCGGATGATGTGAATTGGATTGAGTTAACTACAAAATAAGCTATAAAGGAATTCATTCACCACCTCTTACTCTTGTTAACCTTGATAAATAGCCTTGTCATCATTCATCTCATTCATCAGAAGCAGATCCAGATCAACATAAATCAGCTGAGCACTGCACTGGAGCGTTTTAGTGTAAAGGTTGGATCTTGGATGTGGACTTTTATGTGATTGTGGAAGTGTGACGGAACGTGATAGAATTCACAAATTAAATTAGTTGGTGTTGGTTATAAAAGGTTCGAATAGTTAATCAACTAATTTTAGACGGTTCCTGCCCTGCCGCTTCATCCTTTTCTTGCGCAGCAATAATAATGGCAGACTTTGTGGAAAGTCTTGTGGAAATGGGGTTTTCGAGGGAGAAGGCGTAAGTAGTTTTAATTTTAAATCAGATTTGATTTATTCAACAAACATTTCACGATAATTTTACGAACATAAAGTAACGAATAAATTAAATTACTCGCAGTTAGGAATAATAAGCGGCATCAATAATTTAGTGAATATGGAATATAATTTGATGATGGTTGATTTTGATTTGGTTTTAGGGAGAAGGCCGTTCAAAATACTGGGAATCGGGGTGTAGAACCCGCAATGGAATGGTGAGATCAGTGTCATTTATAGTACTTTTATTTATTAATTAATTGATTGTTTTAACGGTGATGGATTTAATGGATGATTTCAAGAGATAAAACGATAAGAGATACGGTAATAACAAAAGTATTTCTTTAAATATTGGCAGGATCTTGCAAAGCAGTCCTGCGGATCAACCTGGATCCAGTAAGGCTCCTGTAGACACCAGTGCGGCAGCAGCTCCTGCGAGTTCGAAACCGGAAGGTGAAGGGACAGCCGCTACTGACGCTGCTGCTGTCCGTTCCTACAAATGTGAAGAGTAAGTGGAGGAAGATAATAATTAATTTATAATTTATGACTGATTGTGAGTGTGTCAGAGGTTGTTGTGTAGTGAGTTGTGTATATGATTTGATTTTTTACTACATTTGATTTGAATTTAGCTGCGGGAAGCTTTTCAAAGATGTGGAAACGATGGAGTTCCACGCAAGCAAAACCAATCACTCCAACTTCTCAGAATCCACCGAGGAAAAAAAGCCCCTCACCCCGGAAGAAAAGGCTGAGCAAATGAGGTTACTCGAAGAGAAACTGAAGCAAAAGCGGAAGGAACGGGAGGAGCGTGAGAAACGGGACGAGCTGGACCGGGAAAAGTCTCGAGTAGCAATGGGCAAAGATCTGGCGGAGGCTAAACGCAGGCTCGCAGAACAGGAAATGAAGGAAATCCAGGAGACCCGTAGACGTGAGAAGCTTGAGGATAAGCAAGCTCGAGACCGAGTAAAAGCTCAGATTGAAGCGGATAAGCAAGCTCGAAAGGCAAAGTTCGGAGGAGGGACTGAGACCCCCGAGGCTGCCCCCACTCCTCCCGCAAAGGTGTCTGAACCTACGGTGGTTGCACCCAAGAAGGATTATACTGAAACCAAATTGCAGGTGAGGATTCCATCAGATAATCAAACATAACATATTTCTGTCCGACCCTTCTCCAAAACTAAAATTAACTTTAATTAAACTACCCTATTTTAATTATGTTTTAGCTCCGACTTCCAAGCGGTAAAACTCTTACCCAAACCTTCGGAATTGCTGAGCCCCTGGCCGCTGTCCGCCTGTATGTAGAGCTGAATCGAGATGACGGAGTCACCGGGCCTTTCAACTTGATGACCTCGTTCCCTCGAAAAATTTATCAAGGAGATGATTATGACATGCCGTTGGAAGTTCTAGGTAAGCAGAGATGTCATTTTATATTGCCGAAACCGGAAACCAATTCAATTTTTAAACTGCTCAAACTGTATTTAAAGATTAATCTAATCAACTCATTCTTCCATTTTAATTTCTTCACAGGATTGGTCCCTTCAGCCGTGCTGATGATAACAAAGTCTGTTTAATTAAAGCCTTTCAAGTTTCTATTCTAACTGTTACTCATCATCATCATAAGTGAAAATTCCAAACTATTTCCGAGGTCTACTACTTTATACGATTAAGATTTATCTAGGTAATCTTAATAAATATTATATTATCATGGCGTACTATACTTCATCATCTGTTAATTTTGTGTGTGCAGTGTACTGAAAATGAAATGATCGTAACTAATTTTTTTATATACATACCTAAGCTGGAAGATACAAATTAACTGTAAAGGGTAAAAAAAATATTAAAGGACAAATTGTGTTTGAACTAAACTAAAAACAAATCATCTTGTTCCACATCACCGGTGACTTCCTCTAACTATTATTCGAATCAGTTTAGATGCAGCATCGTATGATATTTGGCAAAATAATTAACAAAACTCATCTAAGACCGGTTATTTTTTTATACAACTAGAGACATTTTTTATTTATTGTAGCGTTGCATAATTTGTAGTATAATTTAATTTTAACTTAATAATAATGCTTGGTTTATTTATTTGCATGATTTGTAGTTTTTTTTCTTGCGTAAATATCAATATGCATCATATAAGTAATATCAAGTAATTATAAATTAATCAAATAGCGAAGGAAAAACGCTTAAAGATAAAAATAACATTTAACAATAACAAACTTTTAATATATCTATCTTTCGAAAAGGTAATATTTGTTGACTTGATCAATATTTATGCTGACTAATTCGCACCATTTTCAAAGATTAACTTCCAACGAACTAAACTAAAGTACAAACTATAGTTAACAAATATTTTAAGCAATTTAATAATTGTCAATTTTTTGTTCACATAAATTAATTTGTTAACCTAAATATTATTAGAACTCAGGTAGGCATTGTCAAACAGAATAGCATGAAGGTACCCTTTTCTCAAAAAAAAATCCAGAGATTTTAATTAGTTAATTAACATAATATATTCCTTAATAATATCATCATCATCATTCCCTCCCTCCTCGTCCCTTTTCTTATCGGATTTCTTTTGTTAAAATTTTCTCCTCTCTTTTTTTTTTTGATAAATAATCAACTATACGATTTGAACTGCTGCATGCAATAAATATAATTTATATATTTACGCTTAATAAATACTTTTTTATTTTAGTTTTTACATATTTTACCCTTTTTCTATCTAGCTACTTATCTATTTTTTACTGACTAGATAATTTTCTGATAATGAGTGTTTTTTTTTCTTGATAGCGCTTTTCTTACATAACTTCTCGCGGAACTTAATATACTAATTGTTTAGGCATTACATTTTCATTTCGCAGATTTAATTCGGCAAAATTAAATTGAACTTAAGTTGGAACACAGGTAAGAATATGGCCACTAAAGTCAATATTAAATAATGATTAGCGAAATGTTCCAAAAGCTTGTAGACAGAACTAAAAACGAAGCACGTTTGGTTAGCAAAATACCTTATAATATTAACAATATTTAATTATTATTTGAAAATCACATGATGCGAGAACAAAGCAGTTTCATAATTGATTTTCAAAAGTGAAAGTTGTTTTCATATTCAACACAAAAAAAGAGAAAGTGAAGGAAACAATTCATATCATATCAATATCATCTTCCACTGGAATTGGAATGCAAATTAAAAAAAGTTATTGCTTCCTGTTTAAAACCTGGAACACTCCCCGTTATTTGACAGCGAAATAAGCATATCGACTTAATTTATAATTACAATAGTTATACTGGCACTTAATGAGAAACGCACGAAAACACAGAGATATTTAATTATATATAATTTTTTTATGGAATTTTAACATCAATTAATCGAAGCTGCTGCATTCAAACCTTCCATGTTTGATTTACTTAGACTGCCATACTTGTTTATAATCCTTCCTGAAGCGATGTCTTGGCCGAAGGTAAATCAAGGAAGAAGGTTAAAAGGTTATCCACGATAATTGCATAATATTATAGCGCATATAAATTGTCAACCCGGTAGTGATCATTATTTCTCCATTAAAATTCAGAGTTCCTCTTGACTTTCGAATAATTCTGGAATTGGTCAAAAACTCCACATTTGTTTTACATTTACTCTTGATAAACCATCAACTCAACTCGCTTCGTTCACACGAGCAAAAAATATATAAATTGGAATTCCCGAGTGAGTTCAGTTTTCTTTTAGTTAGCCTGACATTTAAATATAATTAATTATATTTGGATAGGTCTATGAAACGAGTTAGACTCATGCACAATTTAGGATGGTCTTAACAGTAATAGATAAGAGGCAAATATATCAATTTTTCATTCATACTACCACGGATTTTACTCTATAATTAGTTAAAATTATCCAAGTCAATTTAAACAAGAATTAAATGTCCCGGAAAGAATAAACAAACTACCTTTCTTCATTGTCAAATTGTCCTCATAATTACAATACGATAAGCATTGTTCTCGCACAGTCTAAAGAGTACAAAGACATAACCTATTGCATAACTATTAACTAGTTTAATTATTTCTAGTTACGCTATTTTTTTTATTTAGAAGTTGCATTTTTGCAAAACATGTCATGTGTGTCATATCATGTCATTCCTGTTTTGATTCAGAGAAATCTAATAGTTTTTTTTTGTAAAATATTTTTTGAGTAATAATTATAATCAATATTTAATGTCGATAATTATTACAGTTTAGTTTTTCAAACTGCTGCGATCATCATAACCTTAACCGTATTTAACTATTGCTAGGTATACTATAAAAGACAGAATTTTTTAACAGACAATAAAACTTAAACAATCGCTTGGTTTTTTGTAGATTAGATCGAGCAGTTGCCGCATATAAATAGTTTTTTTTTTATCAAATGACTCAAGCTACATTTTATTTTTTGTTTGGTTTGGTATTGGTGATGCCGATGATGATGTGGATGTCCCCTCCGCTTTCTCCTCCTCGTCGTCCGTCTGCACATTTTATCTTGGAATTTATATCTGTACTATAATATGGCGAGTATGAACAATGACTAAGCGATCGATAAAATGGTGACGTGAGGACTGGTGATAAAACAAAACTATTTTTTCCTCTTTCTTCTCGACATTTTCTTTTGCTTTCTCCTTTCCCGCTTTCGACTCCTCAACTTCCTCTTCCAGCATTTTTTTTTTATAGCTGAGCTGACTGAAGTGAAGGTAGTTAACTATTGATTACAACTTAATAGACTTATGGATTGTTTTCCTCTTGTATGTTGCTTCTTGCGAGGGTTTTGTTATTCTTGGAGTTGGGGTCATTTCATGCTTATCTTGAAGAAGATAAGAATTGCAGTAAACTATGTAGTAGTTCTAGTTGTTGGAGTAGTTGTGGTAAAGTTGAAGATGTAGAAATATGTTGTTACGTCATTGTAGAAGATGTAAGATTATCATTATCATAATCATATCATATCATATTAGTTAAAATATTGTATAGTAATTGCCAAGAGTATAAAAGAGTCTTTCCAGACGAATGGTTGACATCCTTCCTACGTCGGACACAAAACTGGAAGGAAAAAATCAAACCGGAAATGAATATTTATTTTCATCCTTCAAAAAAAATTTTGGAATAAATTTTGAAATTTTTTTGGGTGAAAGTCATCTACTTTCACTTTTTACCTTTGAGAATATAGTCGGTGAGAAGTGTCGGCACGGCGGGACTGTCTTGTTCGATTGCCTTCAGGACTGTAACACATAACACGAAAGACATCCGCATTAAAAAATAACTTGATCAAGCTATGTATGACGCAACTCAAATCCAATCTGATCTGATCACATTTGACATATTTTGGCAGGTTTTTACTTCAAACATGGCTTTGAATACTAATTTTAGCTAACTAGTTTTGTCAGGTGAGTCGTGTCGTGTCCCAACTATAAATATTCACATTATATTTTATTTAAATCAAGTATAATATAAAAAGTAACGAAGAGGTCGCAAGAGAGCCATATTATTACGTGAATCCAATTCCTCGTTATTATTGGAATTGGAAAGCGAAACAAGAAGGTACTTAATCCTGAATGGATTGTATCTGATTCGGATTATTGGAATCAGAATCAGGTCAACGATTCCTTCAACTACTAAAACTACGACTCAAGTAAACCTACCAAACTCAACTGGAACCGAAAGGCTCAATTTTCTCCAAAAAAATGAGAAGGTTTTGGCATTCCGAACATTTTATCGCGAATATAAAAAAGAGGATTTTTTGTGCCAAACAAAAAGTGGTACTTAACGAAGAAGTGAAAAGAAGGTTAAAAAAGGTATAAAGTGAAATAGCAACTTTAACAAAACAAATAAATATAAAAAAAATTTATTGAGCTTTCTCTTTAATACTTCCACATTACTTAAAAGCTTTCTCTTCAAGCTTCATGCTTAACTAGTTCCTCTTTTCAAAGACAAGTCAAGTCAGTCAACAGCTTGCATAATAAGTACTTTACATAACACATGGGCTATGTTTGTTTAAACTTTTAATATAAAAATCTACTTACTCTTGATAAGAACCTGAAGAGTGGCATTCTCCGGCGGTCCATTCTTAGCATGGTATGGAATGACTGTTGTCAAATACTGTAAAAAAAATAGCACAGAAAAAAATATTCGCATTCATTAGTACTTTCCTATACAACTATGGCTGGAGAAAGTCACCAGCAGAGCAAGAGCAGACATCTTCCAAGTCATACCCAAACATAACACATATCTTATCAGAATCTTATCGAAGGAATGCACATGCACAAGTATTTATATTTCGGAGAGAAAAGTAGGTAGGTAAGTAAACTTCTGCTCTGATTCCCTCGTGGCGTGATACTTTTTTATTGTATAAAAATGTGCAGGGAAAGTTGATAGTGTGCAGGGGTGCATGCATGCGAAAATAAATTCTTCCACCAGACCAAACCAAACTCAACCCAACCCAACCACTTCTTCATTCATTCTTCCTCATTTCGCGGAAGTTCAGTCATCCGGAAAAAAACTACTCTGGACTGAGGCTGGAGGGGAAAAGGACATATAAATTATGTAGGGGAAAAGGAGAGGAAGGAAGAAGAAATTGAAGTCTCATGGCCTGAGTGCTTGTGAAGGAAAGAGACCGGATGTATTTAAAAAAAGCTGAGCTGTAATCATAATGGACCAGGTCAAAGTAAAGTAATTTTGATCTCTCGTTTAAAATATATGGCGGAACTCCTCCAACTAATTTGGCTCCAAATCAGGATGAGGTTCTAGCTTTCATCGATATTAAACATTTGGCTTTCTCCCTGGCTTTGGCTTACTTCTGGTCAATGTAATAGAGATAGAGATGTCTGCGGAGAAAGACCGCTCGCATGAGATTAAGAATGGAAACGGTCTGCTTGGCTTTCACCGCATTCCTCAATTCTAATTCCCAACCAGCCAACTTTTTTGTCCTTTATTCTTCCTCCTTTTTTCATTTCCCTATGTCCCTATCTATGTATGAGTCAGCATGTTGTTGGAAAGAAAGCAGACAAAAACATCCGCTTTCTAATACCAGACCAGTCCAGATATAATTCTATTATCTACGGATAGTATCAGCCATGCCATGACCGGCTTAGATAATCCAATCCACTCTGTTTTTTTCTTTTGAACCTGCTCATGACTTTCTTCCTGTTTCTTCTCCTGTTCCCTACGGTATTTTGCAAAACCAGAGAAAGAAAGAAGAACATTCCCCTTTTCTTCCGCCTACATCTTAACAACTCTGTTGGAACTGGAGTGGATCTGGACCAAGAGCAAAAGTTCGATCTTTAAATCAATTCTTTCTCGGGCAACAAGCAACTAAAACTGGTTCACACGAATGACTTTCTTTTCTCTTCCAGCTTTTTGCATTTTCTACGTGACTTGAGCCGCTATAGAAGCTTTTGTTCCAGGGGAAAACTGGTCATGTCATATGAATTGGGGAAGTATCTAAAATGCATCTATTTCAAGAGAGAAAGTTTTGTATCATTTACGTAATCTTGTGATCAATTTCCCTAAAATACCTGTCCTTTGCAGCAGCAGCAGCAGCTAAACTGACTAAACCCATGTGAAAAGCCATTTCCCCGTAATTTTGATTGGGAAAATAAAATGAATGGAAATGAAAGTGACTTGTTTTATTTTTTAACCTTCGAACTGAAAACATGGCTGGAATGGATTCCGCTACTAATATGGGCCAATTCATGAAGAAAGTACCTCCTTCCATTTATTTGTCCTAGTTGGAAGGAAACTGCATCATCCACCGACCGACCCACTTTCCCTTTTTTCCTCCGTTATTACAATACTTTCTCTTTTTCTGGAACCGTTTCCTCTTGTTTTTCTTTTGTAGAAATATGAGCTTTTATTCTACTTTCTTTTACTTTCTAGTTGATCTTGGATCGTAATAATGGCAGCATCCTTGGATTTGGGAATCGGAGTAAAAAAACGTGCCAGTTTTTTTTGTTTTTCTTTCACTTAAATTCCTTCCAAAACTACCTATTCTTCTTTGGTACTCAACTCATGTCATAATATTATCCTTTCACCAAAGATGAAACAGATTTTTTCTCCTTTTGTTCGTGCCAATGGCTTCCCAATACAATGAATTACGTACATCTGTGTACCGAAAAGAAAAACATTTTCATCCGATTACACAGAAAAAAATACTTTCTCCATAACATAACGATAGCATTTGTCATATGACAAGAGATGCTGCTTTCTACTTTCACCATTCAATAAAAAAAACGAAAAAAGGCTACCATTTCAAAGGATTTTTCCCCTGTAATTTCATAGCGCTTTTCCCTCCCATTCATTTTGACTTGAATTGATTCTGATTCTGAGAAAGATCCCACGGTGAAAGTTAAAACGTTGTTGGGTTAGAATGTGATTGTGTTGCATTGCATTGTTCTGATTCCGGAAAGTACGCCACTGCCAACACGATTGTGTACGTGCATTGATTTCGGGTTTTCATTTTTTATTTTGCAACAATAAAAATACATTTCACTTTATATATTAACCAAAAAGGGGGAAAGGGAGGCTGAGGAGGCCAAGAGAAAATAATTTTCTATGATAGATCGTTCCAGGAAGGGAAGGATAAGGGAAAGCTGCAAGAGCTCCTCTGAGCTTGCTTTCCCCCAAAAAAAAGATAAACGAGGTTGTCCTCACTAAATCTACAATAAATTGGTTGCAGTTTTCACACTTTCTCCTCCTCCTCCACTGCAGTAGTTTATTTCGGAGAAAGTGGGCATTCAGCTTTTGAGCATTTTTTCTTCTATGGATATAATGATGGGAGAAAGCTTTCTCTTTTTGGACTTACTTTGGATTGTTGGACCCCATTGGGAGCAGCTTTATCTCCTCCATTCTTGTTCTGCTTCTTCTTGTCGAGGTTGAGTTGTCTCCGCTTTGTCTGAACGAGGAGGAGTTGTGCAATGAAAGAATTTTTCAGCTCCTTCTCAAATTCCAACTCGTCCCGGAGCGCCAGCTCGGCGATGAGGACCTCGGAGAGGTCCTTAATCTGGGCCTCCAGCTCCAGCAGGACCTCATTCAACTCGGAAAGTGAGAGCTCGTTTAGTTCTAAAACAGACAGGAGGGGAAAGTAAGGACGAAAAGAAAGAAAAAATACACACACACAAATTAATTAGTTTCCCGAGACAAATATTTCTGGTAGAGAAGTGCAATTATGTAAATTATGTATGAAGTTAGGGGGAAGCGGTTGGAACAGTATGAAACAAGCTCAGTTACAAACAAAACAAAGCCAAACATAGTCCGTTTCCATTATTTAAAAACTAATTAATTTTTATCGATCAGGGAACAAAAATATTGCTTTTCATTTCTGAATTCTCTGAAACGAAGATCATTTTTCGTTTATTTTTATTCATGACCATTTATTACAATTTGACTTTTATGCGGTAAACTACCTACCTACCTATTCCAAACAATAACCGTTCCAAACGGCAAATAAAAACAAAATGTCGAAAATGGTTAACGAGGAAGTAGAATTCATAGTGCCTGGGATTCGCAGAATAAGTAATTGAAATGATAAGTTATATTTATGTTCAAGTCGTTTCGGGATGTTCCAAATGGGGCAATTCAGATATCAATTTTAGGTAACACCAACGCAGTAAACGACTCCTCCACAGACATGGCCTGGGTATGATATGATCATGCTACAATACCTCTCCCAATTTCCAATAATAATTCCAAAAAACAAACACAAGCAGTTTGGTTGTTGTAAATGATGCTACTCTACTTTCTCCCTGACAAGGAAAAATGGGCTAGCGTCTGTCACTCCAAAATTTATGGGCTAAAAAAATACATAAATACATGTAAAGGCAGTGGGGCATGGCCTATTACTACTCCCGCCTCGAGATGAAGGAGAAAAATTGGCTGAGAGAGAGAGAAAGTGCCAGGAAGAGAAACTCAACTCGACTCGATGCTTTCCCCTCCAAAAACAAAAATTCCTTCATAGGTAAATACATTTCAAATGCATCGATATCTGTTTCAAGTAGGTAATATATGTTATGGGATGGGGGATCCGTATAATAGACTATGCGTAAGTAGCTTCTAGTTGAGGAGAAAGCAAGGAAAAAAATAAGTATATTATTATTGCGCATCAATTCTGCAGCATAAGATAAGATAGATGGAGAGAAGCGGGAGGAAGTGAGCTGAGTTGGAGGAAGAGTCTAGTTTTTTTTTTGGAGAAAGGAAATTGGCCAATTACTTTCTTGATAGAATGGAGCTGAGCAGTGCTTCCCCTTCTCACATCGTTCCTGACAGTTGCACGCTCCGGCTTCATCGCAACAGCATTCCGATGCGGGAGAGTCCTTCAAAAAAGAAAAAAAAGAAGATGAAAAATAAGTTAAATGAGGAGGAGTTGTTATCAATTTTTTCCCGGTTCATTTTTGCAAATGTTGAAAAAGGTCAGGACATGACATGACCTCATCATCATCAGAATTATAAATAGTGATGATGATTGGCTACTACTTTCACTTACTTGCATAATGAAATCAATTTCCTTGATCACTTCGTCCGCCGTGGGGGGCTCAGGTTCTGTGTCGTGACTCCTCCCCAGAATCAGCGAGTGCATGTCCAAGTCACTCGCCACGGCCTCGTCCTCATCACTCAGACTCGTATACTCTTCCTCTTCAGCTTTCACCTGAGAAAATCAAAATCATATTCCATCTCATTATTTCATTCCCTTTCATATCCCATTTCATTTTTACGTAGTAGCACTTATCAGTCTAATTACAAAAACTCCACTTTGACAAGGTCCAATAAAAATTGAAACATGACATTTTGGATCCTTTTATTACATTGAGCTTCAGCTTTAATCTTAATCCTTTCCTTTCCCCGATAAAAGTTTATTATG
>JAQGAI010001279.1:0-15309 GCA_034696905.1 Lepidocyrtus violaceus | reverse complement strand
AACGTGCATGTGTTGACGGGAGAGGGAAGATGAATATGAATGAATGAATGATATGATATTATTTTACGTGGTAGCAGCTCCAGTTGATGATTTAATATTTATAATGGCCATGTTCCCTACTTTATTCCTGTCCTGGGGTAAAAGAAAAGGGTTCACTGTTCACCGTTTCACATTTTGTTTTTACAAAATCAGAAAGAGTATAGGCTCCATTCCCAACAAACAGCTTTCATACACTATCATATTATTATGCATATTCCACGCAGACAGGTAGGCATTATATGTACGATGACATAATATGTTGGTTCCTAACATAAATTTGATCTTTCCATCTATCATGCTCATAGCATGAAGCTGGTAAATAAAATGAAGCATTACCCATAATAATAATAAATACGTTAACTCCATCTTCTCTCGTTAGATTTCAGTAATAAATAGGCATGATACCATATCATATCATGATTGCCCTTTCCCCTTGAAATTGATACCACCACATCAGTGTGCTTGTCTTGTCTGTGAAGTGAAACCAATTTCATTTCATGAAGCGCTTACTTGCGCAGCATTGTATTGTATGCATCGTGCTTCCGCACCCTTTTAAACGTATAATGTGTCACATGAACGGGTAAGTGGAACTAGTGGAAGTAGTAATAAATATTTTAAATTAGGGTTATTGCCAGTAAAAATGAAAAAAGAATGTTTTCAAAGCACTTCCTTGTTACAAAATGTACTGCACTAGTGTGGCATTTACTTACTGTGACTTTTCGTAATGCGACTAACAATAATAATTTCCACTGGCATGATTATGACTGTCGCCGTAAATGTCTTTGGGCAAGCCATCACTCATTACTTTTATGAGATGGGAAACGGGAAGTAAAAGCTCACAATGTTGTTAATAGTCCTGAAGTTAGCAGTTATAATAACAGTATTTAAAAAATGTAATGCTGCCACCCACTTCCCAAAATCCAACATGGTCTCGATGTTGGTGACTGAATGGTGAATGATATTTTCAACTCATTGAAAAATATCATGCAAAAATTTTCATTCATAGTCAGATATCCGGCTAACTATAAAAAGTTAATTTTTGAATGAAAAAATTTTAATTTGAAAAGGAAATCTATAAACAACCCGATGCATAACATTGCAATTCCAGATTAAGAGATTGTCATGAAATACACCGGTTTTGGAGCCTATGGCTACAAACAACTTTTTTTAGAGTTTGATCGACCCTCATCATCATCAGTTTTAATGACTTTTTACAGCCTGCCAAAAATGAGTAAGAAAAAAAAAGAAGTGCACTTTCTTCATTTCTTTCTTTTTGCTTAGGTATAGGTGCATGCACTGTACTTATCATTTTCATCAGCCATCAGCATAACATCAGCGTGGTTTTTATTTGGCTGCTTAACCTCCAGTTCCAGGCAGAAAGATACCTACTTGGATTTTTATTTTAGTTGCTATTTCCTCTTCCCCCTCCTCTTTCACAGTACAATGGCAAAACGCTCAATTAGAGCAATCAAGGAAAAAATATCCGTCCGTACTTACAACAACTTATAACAATCGGTTTAGTGTTGTTTGCTAAAGGTCGTCTCAAATATGGACAACCACAATCAACCAGTGCAGCGTGGTGAAAAAAAATTCATAATGGTTTAGGAAAGTTCAGGAAAAGTTTTCCAACGTGTCACGAATGGCAGTTGCCTATGTAAAAGTCTATGCTAGAATGAAACCTGCAATGGAAATGCAGCAAGTATGATAATATGGCTTCCACTTTCTCCTCTAAGCTCCATGTTAATGCACTCTATATAATCTTCTCAGCGTGCAATTTCGCGTTATTTATTATTCCATAAGCTTTTAGGACAACAGAAAATGCATTTTTGGGATTTACTAGCTCTAACAAAGCAGAATAGAAAGTGAAGGGAAGGATGGAAAAAAGCGGAATAGGGTAAATAGTGAAGAAAAATTACTATGAATAAACATTCTTTCATGCTAAATGCCCGGTAATTTTTCCCCTTCATATTATTATTATTATTTCTTTAGACTGTACGTGCTCAAATGAAATTTTATGTTGGATTTTCGCTCAAAACTCCTATAGGCAATGTAAGGAAATGCACATGTACCTAAACGTACTCCATTAAGGTATAACCGACTTTTTCCCAACCCTTTTTTACCATATCAAAATCAGTCATCGTCAAAACAGGAGTAGCACAAAATAATATGCTTAAATGGAACATGGTTATATCGGCAATATCCCATTTTAATAGGTGGGTCGGTGCACACGGGAACCGGGAAATGCAAGGGAGTTCCGCAGTGCATTAAACAACACGGGTAGAATGTAACGAGCTCTTTCCTTTAGTGCATTCACCTTTTCCGGCCTGCAGCAAAACACAAATATTTTCTCGGTGTTGTGTCTACATCTGATATAATAAATATGTACCTACCAATGAAACTCATTATAATGTAAATGTAACGCTGTATCTACAAGTTTTTCCCGCTGGTATGGGGAAAAAATCTCATAGAACATGCTCCGATTCTGTTCTAAATTAAATGGAAAGAGAAAACATGTTTGTGTAGAGAATACTGCTGCTCCAACTCTGCAGGGTTGCTCTAAAAAAGGAACCGACGTATATTACGCTGATTAAAATGCGTAGAGGTAAAAGGTGAAAGATCTTTTCTGATGATGTAAGGTAAAGAGAGTTGTGCCTGGTCCGCTCTATGCATTTCATTTCCTAGAAAAGCGATCTGATATTTACGTATTTACCCCGACTGCCTCCCTACCTTGTTAAAAGCTTATATTTATGCATTAGTTATTTTACACACCAACAAGGTCCCTAGGTAATGCAAACATATCCTATTCCTATCATACCCGTCAGATTTTTTCCTTCACTGAGCTAGACAGAGTGGGATAGGCAGGGCTGGCGGAAAACCGTGAAAATTTATGCAGTGTCAAGGTTTTGATGAAATTGAAAAATTACCCTCCCCTAATTGCATTAAAACAGAGGTTTCTCTATTTGTTAGAAGAACACGGGTGGAACGCATTCATAATGCGTTAGGTTATAAAATGTTTGCGCTGCATTATTAGGTATGTAGATGGCTATTTGTACATATATCCCTATCAAACACGCATTTTATACATTCTTTATAGGAGAAAATATATCTATTTGTTTATATTTGTTGCTGTGTGTTGGTGGAGGTCGGTCGGTTAGTGAAAAGGGTGAGAGAAAACGGAGCCGTGATATGGGAAATGTAAGAGTAGAAATAGGGATAAGGCATAAAGTGCACCTCTTCTCGTCATGAGAGGTAAAAAACCACAAAACAAGGTCTTGCATATATATCTCATTAAATTCTCATATTAGCTTCCACACAAGTTGTTTGTATATGTCTAAATACTTTAAATGTATACCGGACGGGAAGTTAATGTGATCATGCTAAATTATCTACCTACAACATTGTGTTTGGTGAGAGTTAGGATGAAGAATGGCAGGCCTAAATAATCTGGCAAGAATGCGTATGCAAACAAAAACATTCCAGGAATTAATGTTTTTTCCAGATGCATGCATATTGTCCAGTGAGTTGTTCGGAATGCAATTTGTTCTTTTGGGTAGTACAAGCTGGCCAAATATGTTTTAAGTCAAGTCGGCTGAACAATTTTCATCAAAAGATGAATAATCCTACAGTCTACATAGTTTGGATTGCATGCATATTACAAAAATATGTCATGCACAATCCTTTCTACCAAAGAGGAAACCTTTTACCAGTGTTCAACAGGGATTTCCTTCAGCCATTTATGGTGAGAGAAAGCATCAACTCTGGCAGTTGGTCAGATTTTATAATGAATGAATAGCCTTTTGTTTGATCAGTTTCACACTTGTCCAGTACTGTCAAATCAGAATCAGACTGGCTCTGTTCCTGGAAGGCATGAAAGGGGAAATGGTGTCAACTATTTTTACACATAGCTTTCACATCAAGAGAGATTTCCCGACTGTGATTGCCATGTGTGGGGTTGCAATTGACTTTACACAATCAGATATGTACATACAGAGTGAGTCTTTGACAGGTTTAATTGTTCTTCTAGTGCCCTTCAGGTTACGTAATAGTGCCAACAAAAGTCATACTCTGTTCAATCTATTACGTACTCAATCCTCTTTTTACTTTTCCCAAACCCGGAAAATACCTGTTCAACCTGAAAAGACTCCTTGCAAAGCTGGGACTTCAAATGGGACATAAAAGCAGTACATTCAATTCAAATCCATACTCACATCCGGATCGTGAGTTACGTAATAATAAGTAAAACCTCAAAGGGAAAACTAATCTCATCAAAAAATGATAAACATACAGCCATATTGCTATAAAGTGATGAGAAGCTTCGTCTCTTCTACTTTAGCTTACATAACATTTGTTGATTCTTTTTTGCACTATACAGTAAGTTTTTTATAGCTCCAATTTCATTTATTATGAATCAACTTAAGCTTATAAAGTTGTTTTTAGAATTCATTTCATTTCATTTTGCATAAAAGCGGCAAATTAAAAAAACAGAGCCAACAAGTGAAATGCTCCTTGCTGTTCCTATTATTTAGCTTACTTGTTGTCTTCATCAATGTACCTATTATATTATGGAGTAGGCGGATCCCATCATATCAACCCCTTCCAGGGCTCATTTATATCCTACACAATTGTATTGTCCAATTCATAAAAAGGACAGGACAGGAGACAAGAGTAACAAAACATGGACATGGTTTGTTTCATGTTGAGAATAAGCTGCACTCACGCAACGCACACGCACCTTTTCCTCTCAATTTATGAAATTAAATTGACGTGTTCTTATGTAACTTAAGGCTTGGCTTTGTATTAGGGTGCGGGGATTTTCATTTAATTCATTTGCATGAAAAGGTGCTCAGCGGTAGCCAGCAATAAGAAAGCTGTGTGGAAGCGAAAAAAGGAAATCCAACAAACCGTTTCAAATTCTAATTCTATTTTCAAAGAAATAATAATAATTATGAGTTTTGAGCTCCAAAATCATGTACACATTTCCCGATTTAAATGAAGTGAGTCGTTTCCTCCTTCTATCCTCCTACAAAGGTTTCCCCTTGCACTCCTCCTTCTTTTATACTGGTGGAGTATTTCTATTGTTCATAGTCAGCAGTTCTCAGTGAGTTCAGGGTTTTAATACGCATATTTATTGAGGAAAGGGTTTCCGACACTCCAACTATACTTATGTAATTTTTATGGTTTTTATTAATTTAACTAATGCCCTTCGCATTCGCCTTTCCCCTCCTCTGCTTTTACTTCCTTGTTCTTGAACCAGCAATTTCAGCGATTATTTTATTTTATTATTTTGCAGATCTTACCTTTTTCGATTCGGAAATGGTTTTTGTTCCTTCCCCAAAGAGCAATGTGAATGCTGCACTAGGGTCCACACGATATAATAAGTATTATGAATGCACACAAAAATATACACAGAGCTAGCCTTTGCCTTTTGATGAAATCTGATATTTCTGTGAAGGAGAGGAACAGACACGAAGGTTTGTTTTTCTGTTTCACTTTGACCCGAAAACAGGAAGAGATGCAGCAGTATCACACTTTAGATCCCAAGAGCGAACAGAAGAACTTTGCTACTGAATATTGCACGTTTTTCCTTCTCCTCCTGAATTCTGTATGCACTTCCAACTAGTAAGCGTTGCCTGAGGTCAATGCGAGTTCATTAATGGAATGTTTTTCTTCCTTCACTCTTTAACTTCTGTCTCTCTCTCCGACTCTGTTTTAGTTTCACCAAAAACACAGAACAACTTTTTGGCTGTGATGGGAAAAGGGGAGGAATATGATGATGATTATGTCTGGAATCGTTAGGAGCTTGGTATACCGTACTTATATGAAGGAGGAAAATTTTTGTCATTTATGGAATTGCTGGTGCTTCGAAATGCTCCGGTTATGAATCCGATTTGGTAATAGTGCTGGTGGTCCTGATGTCTGCACAGTTTCTTCTCTGTAATTCAGCGGAGACAGGCACGCACCATGCAAATGTTTATTACGATGATTTTTTAGCTTATCTTCCAAGTTCCAATTTCTACTCCTATCGAGAGCATATAAAAGACCCTATCCAAAATGTGGAAAAGGATCCTTTTTTTGAATATATACTTTTGGAACAGCTGGCACAGCCAAAGGAGTAGTATGTATTACCGAATCTAATATAACAGTAGAAATTTTCAAATGGCCACGTTACTCTGGTAGTAGCAGCCGCATTGAATGTGTTTTACGGATGCTGCATTCGACTTTTACTCTTTCTGTTCCAGTCATTTATGGATGAATGTGTAATGTGTAGTTTTCCTTTGCTTTCTCTGGCAGAGGGAAACTTTTCTTGGGAAAAGGGAACTGAATACACCAAATAAGGACAAGCCTTTCACTAATGCACCGAGTCTTTTAGTCTCCAGCGGTTTTCTCAATATTGAGTAGTAGGCTGAGGAGGAAAATGATGGTAATCGTCATAATTTTTTGACCTAAGGCCAATACCCTACAATGGAGGATTATATAATGTGTGCATATGTTTAGTCTACTCAGCAAATAGTAATTTTCCTGGTGATCGTTTTATTCAACTCTTTTTTATCCGGAGTCCGGATGGGGTTTTTACGTCAGCAACAAAGCTTTGAGAAAATAGAATGTGTGTTTGCACATGTGAAAACTTTCACAAAGGGCACTTCTTCCTTTCGCAAATTGCAATCAGGTTGAGTGAAAGTATTTTTCCTTCACTTTTATCCTGCACAGTACTGACTAAAGTTATTTTGCACTGTATTTTACTTCAGAAGACGGATGGCTGGATCTTGGAGAATGAAAAAATTTGCGAGTGTGAAAAGAATTTTTTTCTCCTTTTGCAAATATCAAAAGTAGGGAAGGGAAACTGACACAATGAGAAAGTATAAATCCTTGTCTAGGGCTTCACACAATAAAAATATATCCACTTACAAGAAAACTTGTAATTTTCACTTTTTCCTTTCTCTTATATCGTCCTCTTTAATCTATTCATTTTTTTGCTGGAGAAAGAAAAACGTGAGAGAGGGAGAATTGCGTCATTCCAAGTAGCTTTCTGTGTCGGCTTCTGCTTCTTATCAGGGAGTCACTTTTTTTATCTTCTTCACGAAATAACTTCATGTGATAATGATGAAGTATGGGGAAGTCAGGTGAAGTGCCGTCCTTTCTTTTTTCTTGGAGGGAAAGTCAAAAGAATAAAGTTGAAAATTGTAGTGTGATGATGATATTAAGGATTGATAAGAGAAATATGAGCAAAAAACTGGGAAAATGAATGTAGTGTCTGGGTATGAGTGAGAATGATGCTCAACACAGTTCCCAAAAGATGATGATTTACAGGAGGAAAAATGACTAGTTGTGTTTCTATTTTTAGACAGAGATAAAGAGAAAAATTTCACTGGACTTGAGATATATTTTTCAATATTTTTTTTCTTCAACTGCTCCACGTTTCTGTTGCTACACTTGATCCTACTGATCAAAATATTATGTCACTCTTTTGCTTATAGTGCGTGCACAACTGCAGCAGAAGAAAATGTATTGACTAGCCTCTTGCTTTCCTTCCAAGCTTCTCCATAAAGTAATGACGGAGAATGAAAAAGTGTTCTTGCCACTTTCCACGTCAGAAACAAACTGAACTGGAGAGGCCTGTGGAAAGTGGGTAGAATAGTTGGAAAGTAGAAAATACAAAGCTGGGCTCCTTAGCTCGTAGCCAGAAACAAGAACCATTTTCAAGCTTCAGTTTTACTCACTCCAGCAGAAGTACTGCTCCACGGCTGTGAGAAAGAAGAGGGAAAATGTGCACACAACGAGAGGAGTACTGCGGTGCAGCTTTGGCCTTATCCTTACACGCTATATTTATTAGGAGGGAGAGGGAGAGAGAGTGGAGTGAGCGCTGGAAAAAGGAAGCAGCCAGGGCAGGAGTAAATCGGTGAAAGAGCTTTTCTTCTCTCATATCAACAACGGAAAACCCAACGAGAAAATACTCTTTAATTCCTTCTTTCCATATTAGATTTTTTCCAAGTACCTAAGAAAAAGTAAAACAGGAGAGGAGAAAAGGGTAAAAGGGTAAAAGTGAACTTTGCTTTCTTGCTCATAGCTACTACCTCATCCTTAAAGTAGTTTGGGTTCTCAAGCTAAAAGAAAAAGTACTGGAGCAATGCAGAGAGCAAAAGCAGCGTGCGTTTTTTGATGCTCAACCTTTTCTTTTTTTTTCTCTCCCTTTTCGTCAAGATATGCTGCTGAGAGTTGGCAAGTCCAAAGCGGGCACGGAAAATTTCTCCTGCTGTTGTTGTTCAGCTCTGTTTCCCTCTTTCTCAGTAGTAATGTCTCCGGCTCTGATAAATAATATGCAATGTGCAATTTCTATTATGAATGAAAAATTTTCTATTTCCTTTTACTTCTCATGGATGATATGCACATATAGTAGGCTGTGTGTGAAAGTGAATATATTATATAACTCGTACAACTAGTCTCTGTTTCTTTATTAAATATTACTTTCTCTCAGACTGAAACTTAATGCAGATGAAAAAGTCTCATGTTGCCTCCACAGTCTGTCGTTGTTTTCTTTTCCTATGGTTTTGGAAAGAAAGGGGGTGAACATCAGTTTATTATTATTTTTGCACAAATTTCTTCCTTATCCTAACTTATTCACACAAAAAATGAAATCGATGCAGGGCCCATGCAAAAAATAAGGGTACACTTTCTCTCTTCCTCTCTTTCACCTAACAAAACATAACACAATGCAATACATACTATTTGGAAGTCATCATTCTCTCATTCGGTCGTCTCTCTTCATCCTATACCGACTCAACAAAGGAAGAGAAAGTAAAGCAAGTGCTTTCCCAACAAGAAAGAAGCAAAAGAAAATTTCCCCTCCGAAATAAAAAGAGAGGGAGAAGAGATAAAAGGAAAATGCAGACACGGACAGATATACACAGAGGACCTTGGGGTTTTGGGGTATTATGTACAATTTCCATAAGGCCAAGTCAAAACTGCCACGGGATACAGATACACACACAGTCCGTATAAGACACGAGGAAAAAAAGCTTCTGTTGTGTTGTGTATGTGCATGTGTAGTATTATGTCCCTGTCATATACATTCATATCAGTAGTACAAAAGAAAAGTAGAAATAACGACCTAAAGCTTTCTGTCTTGTAGATTTCTTCCTCATCCTATTGTACATGTAATATGTAACATGGAGGTGTAGTTACATCTTGAACAAAAAAAAACTCTGTTCTGTTGTATTTTTAGATTCACACAATTCCTCAAAAGTTCCAGTTTGCTTTACTCTCATCGTCCTTCTCCCTTTCTCTGTCTTTGGTACTTTCTCTCCTCCTTTGCCTCAGTAGCTGTTTTTTTCTTTCCCTGGCTAAGGATGGAATAAGAAAGCGCAAGCTCGCTTGAGGTCCACAATATGTAGTGGCGGTGCTGGGAGCGGAGAAAGTAAAATGCTAAAATTGGTCTAAGGGTCCTGCTTCTGCTGTCGCTGATAGTAGGTTGTAAATACTCATAGAAATATCACTACCATATAGTGGCAGCGGCGGTATACGTTGATATCACTTCATTTTTAGTTTTTTTTTCTGTTGTTCCTTCCTCTCCCACTGCAGCATCATCTTTAACCCAAAGCGAATACAACATACAAAATTGTATAAACGTGAACTCACATAAATATGTATAAAAACATGAAGGGCTAATGGTAAGTATACAAAAGCAAGAGATTTAGGATTGCATTCACTCTCCAAAAATTTACTCGAACTTTTTTTTTGTAGAGTAAGTAAAAAAGCCCCTGTTAGCTGCTCCCTCTCTCTCTTTTCTAACGTGTCTGTTATCCTTTTACTCATACTGGACTAACTTTATTTTGTGGTTCCTGGTATTCTGTAATAGGCTGTGATGGAAAACTGATGCTTGTAGTTCGAGTAATGATATTAAATAAATGCACAACTTTCTTAAAAAGAGGAAGTTACGGAGAAGAGGTACTGGTTAGAGAGAACAAAACACTACTACCAAATACCTCGATCACAATCTACACCTATGTATGTACACTTGGCAGTACCGTTTCAAACAAGTAAAATTAGCTTGAAGCAAGTTTTATTTTTAAGTTTAAGGAGCTTGCACGGATTAATATTCTTGGAATTACAAGGTCGCGTAGCACAATTAGTTTATCTCAACCTTGTTGGTAGATATTTGAACCTAATGATTAGTCACTCTGCTGTTTCAAAGGTTAAACAGTAAAATGTTATAAAAGATGCTAGCAAAATTCAACTCATTCAATTCTCTACAATGTTTGCTTTGTCTGACAACTACAGAACAGAGCACTGTTTGGAAAGTTTTGAAAGTATAAACGTAAACTTTCACGTAATACAATTAGAAAAGTAAAAACCTCGTCAAATTTTTCGATGTTACGTATACAAATAATGCAGTATAGTACTATTCGTTAGACAAACTATACCAAGCAAACAACGTCCCAATTTGCTGTTTGGAATAATTTTGTACAAAATATTTCAGTTTTTTGTTCAGAGTTGATTTGACTTCAATTTTCGTTCGTAGTATGTAAATCATAAGTGTCAGCTCATTTGATACGTTCATACTTGTTTACGTTTTTGCAGTTTATATCTAAACCGGAATATTTTTTTTTGTTGATTCAAGCTTCCGGCAATATTAGTCTAGTCTGCATATAAATATGAATGGGGTCAAATATAAATCTGCTAACTCTGATAGTATGGTCTAGCCTCCAGACATCCTGGAATTGGAAATATGTGAAATATATTAAAGCATGTTCCTTTGATTATTGTGAAGCTTGTCTCGATCATTTCCGAATCGATAAACTGACAATGAGAAATTGATAAGATCAGAATACAAATCGGGAGACTGTAATAAGTTGCGTCACAGGGAGCTACCTATTGTAGTGTCATACCATGTATGCCACTCCATAAAAAAAACTTTATTTAAGGTACCTCATTATATATGCAATTTTTGTGAAAGTAATACTTACTCTTAAATTATTTTTTTTGTAAAATGAAAAGATGATGATATGAAAAGGGAGCATGTTTTTTGTTCCTTTTTTTTGTTAAAAAAAACTATTGTGGGTCAGTGTCGAGGTTATAAATACCTCCCAAAAATTGTCAAAAGCGTTCAGTATTTTTTTGTCCTTTGCCTTGATTTTTTCCTGTATTTTACTCTAGTTAAGTATTATTTTTTTTGTAAAAATATGGGAAATTATTATTATTATTGGGGCATCATGGACGAGAAACTGGTGGGGCGGAGGGGGAAAAGTTTTCTGGGTAGAGATTTGTTGGTGGGGGCATCGGGGTGGAAGCGGAGGTGGGGAAGGGTGTTGTTCCTGACTCTGGGGTGGTTGGACTCCGGGTGGAATCATCACCTTAAATCCTCATCATCATCACCACCACCGCCATTCTTCGGTAAAGTAAAAAAAAAACATTTTATTTTAGTGGCCAGCAGCCTTCTTAACAGAGGGACTCTTTAAGCCCACTATCGCGTACCTTATCTTATCAGTAGTCAAATATTCAAATTCGATTTTCCTTTAAAATAAAAAGTCAAGCTTTTTTCATTTTTCAATCCGTCAAAATCTCTTGTAGTTTTCTTCGTGCACTACTTTACGCAAATTGGTCTTTGATTCTCATTCACTACTTCATTTCATTTTTATCATTCCACTCACCACCGCATCCAAAAAAAAAAATCAATTCATTTTTGTTTAAAAAAAACTTCATTTCGTTTGGTTTGTGTAGGGAAAATGAGACTTGCTATCAAATAGGGCCTTATCTTATCGTATTATTTGCATAGCTAGCTCGAATTATCCTTCAATTGGCGACCCTGCCATTCCTTAACTATTAAGGAGGATACGAGCCTGGAATCGTGTTATCCGTTGGGCAAAGTTTTCTTTAAGGTAGTGATGCGGTGGAATTTTTTTTGTTTGAGAAATTTTTTTACGTAGATTTTTTTTTGCGATAAGATAAGAAAAGTTCTTTGGATACAAGAACTAAAAAAAACTATCCTGGCGGCCCTAATATAGTGTGAGTAACTTACCGTTTATTGATACATACCGTTTAAGGACATATACCGATTAAGACTATTTACCGATTTTTGTCATATTACTGTTTAAGGCTATATAACCATGTTTGAGGATTTGATTTATTTTTACTTAGGCGTTTGCACGGAGGCAAACCTTTTTCTGTGAAGGTGGGGGTATTGTAGTGTCATAACACGTATGCCACTCCAGAAATTATTTATGTCATGCTAATTTAATTATATGCATTTTATGTAGTAGAAAAAAATCTAAAAATAACTTTTTTTGTAAAAATGCAATAATACAATGAAATGTATGAATGCAATGTTGTCTATGCTTTTGTTAAAAAAAATCTATTGTGGGTCAACCGAGGTTATATAAAGCGTCGGGAAATTGTCAATCATGTTTCAGTATTTTTTTGTCCTTTGCCTTGATTTTTCTCTGTATTTTACTATAGTTAAGTAATTTTTTTTTGTAAAATATGGGAATTATTATTATTATTATTGGGGCAACTTTGGACGGGAAAATGGAGGGGTATTGGGTGGAAAGTTTTCGAGGTGAAGATATATTGGAGGGGGCATCGGGATGGGATCGGAGGTGGAGGAGGGGGTTGTTCCAGACTTTGGGGTGGTTGGACTCCGGGTGGAACCAGCATCTTAAATCCTCATCATCATCACCACCGCCATTCATCTTCGGTAAAGTAAAAAAAAACATTTTATCTTGTGGCAAGAAGTTCTCCTTCGGAGTTGCTCTATAGGACCACTACTGGGTTTTATCTTATCTAATATTCAAATTAGACCTTTTCTCAAAAATTAAAAAAAAACTTATATTCGATTTTCCATTCAAAAAATCTCTTGTAGTTCTTTTCCAGTAATTTACGCAAAATCGTTTTCCTCTTCGCATAAAAAAAAACATTTCATATTTTTTTACATACACCACCGCATCCAAAAAAAAAATTCAATTCATTTTTATATTCTTTAAAAAAAACACTTCATTTCATTTTGTTTATGAAGGGAAAATGAGACTCGCTATCAAATAGGGCCAAATCTTATCATTTTCATTTGCAAAGCTAGCTCAAATCATCCTTCACTAAAATCACTAAAACTTATTAGAATACTGAAGTTCAGCGGTGTGCTCGTGTTCACTCGTAGATAAGTGTTTAAAACACAATTCAGCAGGTAATAAAAGCTGGTAGTGTAAGTAAAAAGGACCTGGCTGGCATATGGTTAAAACAGAAAATATTTTGGAATTAATTGATGAAGTTTCTTACGATCCTTAAAATATACTAACTTTTCAGGTTGGGAAGTACTGATTTAATACTATACAATTTTTCATTCTACGAAGCCTGTTTCGTATTCTATGAAGCCTGAATTACATATATACATATTATTGACAATGATGGTAATGAAATTTTATTTGAGCTCATAACAGTCAACTGCAACTACCAAACCGAATGCTTTATGCCTCCACTCTAAAAACTCACACTTTACCAATAAGAAGGCCACATAGTAGTACCTACCCTGGTTTAGAAGGCACGGATGAGAGAATGAAATAAAATAAAAAATATAATCCTACCAATCCCAACGTTATGCGTTAGTGCTGTGGTTGAGGCTCACCGAAGCGAAGGAGAAACATTTCTTTTTAAAATCCACATAAATATCCGAAAGGATTATCCAGTATTACCCCCAGACGCCTTTGGTATTTACGCTAAGGATTACTTGGCAATTTATTTTTCTTCTGGGGAAGCTAAGGATGGCCGCAATAATTTATCGTGAGTGCTACCTTTAAAAATAATTTCAAACCACTTTCTTCTCCCTGGATAGTCAGTAGACATTGTACAGTATAGTCAGACTTGCTAACCAGACACATTCCTATTTCTGAGTCAAGTCCTTTCAAATATTTTACCTGGCTCTTCTCCTTCATTGAAGATTAATGTGAATTAATTCCTGTCAAGCCATATTTTGGACACACGAGTGGGGCTAGACCTTGGGTTTGGATTACGTAGAGGCTGTGCCGTTGTTACAGAATTATACTTTAAAAATTCCTGTGCATTTATCCATGAAAAGCCAGCAATAAAACTGCAAAGAGAAAATCCAGTCAAACTGATCGAAGCATTCACAAACCCAAAAATTTACAAAAGGACTAAAATATTCAGATGAAACGTCACTGTCTGCTTTCTTGTTCTTTTAGCAGTAAACCAGTTACACAATAAGATATTGAGTCAGTCGAGGCGAGACAACCGGATTTCATTCGATCCCTATCAATTATGTTACAATTTACCGTAACAGTAATAAGGAACATGCCAGTCAGTGCCAGACATCTTCCGTTTGCATTCCGCACGTACTTCCTCCTCCATTTCCATACTTCTCCCGATCATTTCCATTTTTCATGCAGTTGAACATTATTACCATTTTCTACTTTCTCCAATCCAAACAGATTTTTTTCATACTTTTTCCATTCTCTTTTCCCTTACCATTTCCCCTTCAGTAGACCTTGCTGGCCTTCCTTGGTTAAGCATGGCTACTACTACTAGGTCATGTTCACGTTCAAAGTTGCTTCCTTTCGATTCGATATGCTCTCTCGCAAAAAAATTACACACTACAGTACCCCCACCATTGTCTGAATTTCTTTGCACTTTGTGGAGATTACAAACGAAACGAGCAAAAAGCAATTCGCCAAGGTCTCATCTTATCTCCAATACTTCATGCAACATGGACAGAGAAAGAAAAAGAAAGGAAAATATACAAAAAAATCCTCAGAGGATTTTCCTCCGAGTTTTAAGAAGAAAAAAGGCGGTATCAAAATAAGCACTTGTATTCTCGTATGGCTTCATTCCCTTTTCTCCTACATGTTATAGCACAATTTTCATGGAATGATCTGTTCGACTTCAAGTAGGCATGTACTATCAACAAAAACCCATTATTTTCCTCACTCACACGTCCAGTACAAATAATACTTTATTGAAGACATCGGAATGGTGAAAGCACCCTTGAACATTTGAGCAGTAGTTTTGTACTTTTATTTAATACCCAACTGATCATTCCAACACTAATAAAAATAGTTGCTTTCATCGATTTCATCACCACCACCATCTTGCTAAGTACTGTTCCGTTACTCCTCCCATTTCAATTTTTATCCCTTGTCAATACCAAACGTTAGGCTTGGAGGGACCCAGCAAAACTAGCTAGTTCCAGTTCGATTGGTGAAAGTAAAACTCAAGCAAAAAATGCATTCGGTAGTTCTAGACTCGTCATCCTTATATGATAATTATCATCAG
>JAQGAI010001278.1:0-15311 GCA_034696905.1 Lepidocyrtus violaceus | reverse complement strand
AACAACACGAAGGGCTTCCCTTCTAGGGAAGGAAGGCCCCTTTATCTCATTATTATTTTTAAAATGAGATGCCAAAATGTGACGCATGTATCCCCATCCACTCCTTGTGCCTAAAAATACATTTTTTTTTGTTTCGGCTCGACACTACTACTTAAAGTACATGAATGGGCTAACGTATGGTATCCGTACAATATGGATCCCTTGGCATTATTACGGCTCTCTGGAAATGATTGAGGAGAAACATGGTTTTAAAAAGCTCCTATTCATTATTAGATTATTATACAGTGGCTCGCATTGCATAGTAGCATTGCATTGGATGATAAAAGTACTCATGTCATGTCCACTGGATAGTCAGCTTTAAATGCGTGTGCCTTGAATTTAAACCAGGCAGGCTTTCCCCTCACATATCACATCCTTCTTTGTGAGCGGAAAAGAGCGAGCGAAGGGATATGAAGCAAGCGTAGGTTACATTTGAGTAAATTGGAAAGGGAACAAGGCATAACGAACAGTAAGGCACCGCCACGTCACTCTGAATGAACCGCGACATGACACGGACGAAGGAAACCCATAAGAGGAAATCTTCAGCTCTGTATTCCTCGTTTAAAGATGAATGTACAGTTTTACTATTTCAACAGAGGAGAGGAAGAGAATGAAAAAATTATGAGGGATATCCCAAGTCCCTTCACAAAACTAAGGACTTATATTATAACTACACTCTTTTAATAGCGACTTCTAAATGGCTCGGTAGCCGTTTGTAATCGGAATAACAATGAGCCACGGCGAAACATTTTCGTAGATGGGTACACAGTGCCAGTGGAAGTGCTGGGTACTTTCACATCGGACTGGGTTGAGCTCTGACTATGAATATTGCGTAGTCACATTACATCACACATAATAATTTTCATCCTTATGTAATAATAATTCATGGATGGATAATAGCCAAATATATTGCTGTAATGTAGTAATAAGGATGTATGAGAATGCTGACCTTATTCCTGGTCCTACCTAGCCAGTCCTGGCTGCCTTTACTCTTCTTGGTCTTTAAAAAAAGACAATTTTCATACCTACACCTAAGTACACTTTGAAACGGGAATTCTGTAGGGCAAAGGGATACAAAGCTGCCTTACCTGGATGCATTCAATTCAGTCCTCCCATCCAAACATCATTATTGTGAACTCATGCATCATAATCTTTATCCGTATCCATCCATCCATCCGTTTGCTTTTTTCTTCTTTCATTTTCATTTCAACAGTCAATGTCACTTTTGGACTCCCATTTCTGTTCTGGGCTCCCTTTTATGCTTTTATTATTATTATTGCACTGCAATCCAATGCCCATTTTCTCTGGGCAGAGAGAATCGACTGAGCTAGCCCTCCGGTCTCCAGAGAGAGAGAGAGAGAGGTTTTATTTTCAGGGGAAAGATAAGCGTGCGATGCAAAGTAGTAAAAATGAAGGAAATAAGCCCTGTACTGAAAATAAAAACTCCATTTAAAAGAGTGGCTTTTTAGTTTGGATTGCATTGGATTGCATTTTATTTTTCAAAAGTAAATGAGAAATGGGATTTCTATTGAAAAATTTTTTTTTGAAGGGAAGTTTAGAAAGAAGCCCTTTTGTTCTCCCACCGTCACCGTAGTAGTAGTGGAGAAGTAAGTACCCTTAGCGCTTTTCTTGTTCATCATCACATCACATCTGTATTCTCTGCCTCGCTCATTCTATATGAGCTTACTTTTACCTATTCCACATTCCCTTTTCCTTCTCTCGACATGTCCAATCATTTGTGATTATCTTCGGAAGAGGAAAAAATCGAGCTCAAGCGTTGCGTTATAGCTAGTTTTTTTTTTGCCCAGGCACTTTCTGTCAACATTGAACAGGAACTGAAAATTGATGGTGGTGGTGGTTGGAAGCAATATAACTGTGCAGGGTTGCTTTCCAGGTTTCTCTACTCCTCAGATTATAGTTTGGATTTGGATGTATGAAAATAAACAGTCCATGTATGCATGAGCCCATATTATAATTGTACCCTGCCTGCCTTGCCTGTCTACCTTACGACAAACCACTTTATCAAAACACATCCAGGGGAAGAATCATGTAATTTTAAATGCCAGCCAGGCAAATATTCATTTACGAAAAAATGATGGAAATGAAAAGTAAGCAAGCACTGTCCCGTTGCATGTATTTACTTTGCATTACCCTCTACCTTTTTTTTACTAGTCTTGACCTTATCAAAAAAAAAAGTAGTGATAACAACAATGGGGATGGAAGGAAGCAGGGAAATACATTTTTGGTTTTCCTTGTTGGGGGCAGGCCAGCGGAGCTTTGTTAGTGCGATTTTATGAAATGAAATATTTTGTTGGATGGGAAAAGCGTTCTTTGTCAGGGGAGTTGGTTTCACGTAAAAACATTCCTTTCTCCATCCGTGCTTAATGGCACTTTTTGAAAAGAAAATTTGAAGGGCCAGAGTTGGCTTAGTCGCCATTTTAGATCTCACTACGAATCAAGTCTTTCCATGCGTTTAATTTAACCAAACAAGTATCCCGGAAAAAATTGATAAGCTTTTTCTTCAGTGGATGTTGATTTGATGACTAATTTATATTTAGTGGTAAAGAAAATATCCCCACGTGCCTTCCGTGTTATTCATGGCTTTTGACAAAAACAACTTCACAAGATCTGTCCATTTATAATTCCAGTATTTTTAAGCGACAAACAATCCTGTTCATCCCTGTTCGCCCTACCGCATTTGCTTACGCTATAAAACTTTGTTGTTTATCTCAAGATTAACAATGATTCGACTTAAGACTGAATAATGATCTTAATGTTTAATTTAATTTTTCTTTGAATTTCAGGAAGGAAGCTGCTCTCGGCGTGCGGATAACTCCTCCACCTCCCTTTTTTCCTGCAAGAATGGCGAATTGGCTGCTGCTTGATGTAAACAACCAAATAATCACGTAGATACTAATCCGAGCCAACACGAATGATTTAACTATCGGACCACAAAGAAATAAAAACAATCTGAATCTGACCCAGCTGCCTTTCCATTCCTTCCATTCCAGGATCTTCACTCTCTTTGTTGATACAATGGACGATTGTTTTCACGAATCCTGCTGAAAATCCAACCTTTATGAATCCGTCTGTGATCATGCCATCATCATCATCATCATCATCCTTCCTAATCGTAAAAATCCTGCCATGACTGTTGTTGATGTTGTCGCCATTTAAATTCTCATTTTCAGCATCAGCATATAGTTTCATGTTTTCTATTTAAAGCGGCTTGCATCAACCAATTACTATATTATTTTTTTTAGGCTGGCAAGTGCCATGTATATTGTTTATTGTGCAAAGAATTGTTTACACAAAACGGCTCAGGAAAATCTTTGATTATCATCAGATTTATTTCGGCTGGGCACGGGCAAACTGTTGTTGTTGACAAATTAAAAGAATTTTCGTACAATCAGCACTTTATTCAGCTGGTATAAACTGCTTACATTAGCAAATTTTCAAGATAAGCTTTGCAACTTTCGCCTTCCGAGCATCAAAATTAATATAAATAAACGTTTGAATATTATTTCTATGTATGCCCATTAGAGTAACTTAAAGAAAAATGGGATTTATTCTCGTGCAATTCAATGATGAGTCAGGCTAAACTAAACAAAATGTGTACAAACTATCATGATCATGATGATGAATGACTAATGAAGTTAACCCAAAGTACGAAATGGGATTATCGAGAAAAAAAAATGCTTGTTTATCCATGAAAAAACAAAACCATTCGGTTTAGCCACTTTCAGAATTTAGCAATCCATAAAATATAAGATTAGGCAGCCAAATCAGTTAACGCTTGACCTTGTTTTATTATTATTCCATTAAAAGTGATCATCTTTGAATCTTTTCGCAAGGACAAATAACTCATCTCTTTTTAGTTGCCGACAGATCAGATCAGTACAAAAAATATACTCACTTCATGTTATGTTCCGGTTCAGCAGGTATGATTTATCTTTTTACTGTTCGTCTAATCAGATCGGAGAAGAAATCATCATTTTATCATTTAATATGTGCATGAAATGGTTGAGCTATCTGAAGCACAACAATAATCCATTCCAGATCGTTATTTTTAAGTACTGTAATAATATGCAGTTTAACACTGTTCTGTTAGTTGTTGTTTCACTTAAATGTAAAAGGATAATTAATTCATGCATCCATTTAATTTCCAGTGATGGATGGCCATTTTAACTTTTTTTATTTACCATTTACTATCCTTTTACTGTTATGTTACTACGAAAAAAAAATAGTCGAGTTAATGCAGGGAAGAGTTTTATTTTTTAGTTTTGTTAGTCCTGGATAAGGATTTTTATTACGTATGAACAAAAACAAATGAACAGCATCTTTGCAACTTTGCTTGTAATGTAATGTAATGCAAATATGTATTTAACACAGCCTTACATAGATCTTATCTAGTTTTTTTTTCATTCGTTATTACAACTCATGTATTTCCCATTGATAAAGAAGCAGCACAAGGGATACATTTTATTTTAGAAGATATCTTTTTTTATCTAGCATAGCAGGAACTGAGAGAGATATTCAAACTTTTTTTGACACTCTTGCTGGGTTTGGTTACATTATTCTGGATTTTGTCATGTATGCAGTTTTTTGCATCCAGGAAAAAATAACTTAACGATAAGAGCAAAAATAATTTAACATTTTTTTACCAACTTTTAATAGTAGCAATTCAGTTTTAACTGACACAAGGCAAAAACAAAGTAAGCACTGAAAGGGAGAATCAAGCGCTTTTTTAGTTATCCGCGTAAGGTTAACGTACAGTTAATTTCGAGCGTAATGTTTCAAGCAGTTTGCGTTTTCATTGTACCTAGTATAGGAACATTTAGGGAAGATGTCGATAAGTTTTTAGCTAACTGAGCTAGGATAAGTATTATATTTTAAGCAGTCTATACATACTTATTAGTAGGGTAGGTTAATATATTTAGCCCCGTGTCTTATTTGTAGATATGATGGAATCATGCATAAGTAGCTCTATGTAAAAAAAATCTTCTGTTTAAAATTAGTTTAAAGATGGAGAATGCTCTTCTCTTGAATTTTTTTTATATGCATTTTGCTTTCTAGTCAATCGGAACAGAACAATTGATAAGCAAATCTGTACTTACGTAGTTAAGCATAAAAGTTAACCTTAATGGCATGCCATGACCATGACTCATGGAGAGGAGAAAAACTATGGAGATAAAAAAGAACGCTGCTTCAAATTAGTTGTCAAGCCAAACTGCAAGTTTGGTTGGCTGAAATAATCTACAAATTAAGTTATATCAGCTACTTTCAGGAAAGAGCAACCTTTGAGGTCATAAACTAACGAAAATTTAAAACTATTTATTCCATGCTCCCTCTCAATAATCTCACACTATTTCTATGCCAATAATAGTTCGTCAAAAGTATAAAATATTACGTAGCATTAGTTTAGTAGAAGGGTTTGATGAACTGAATTGAGTATTTAGTCAGCTACTTAACACAAATGAAAAATTCATTTACAATTTCCGACAATGACTATTACGATATTATGGCTATTATCTGACACATTCTACTTTAGTAGAAAGAAGATCTATTTTGATAAATCAAATCTGATCCAACCCCATCATCAATCGTAGAGTTAGCCCAACATATTTATGAATCTATAACGTTTAAAGTACAAGACATGATGACGATCTTCATCTTGATTGAAAAGTGTCCTTCAACTATCAAAAACAAAAAAGTTCAACTCTTGCCGTCCAAGTACAAAATCATCATCGGAAAGAAGGAAAAAACCACGCATAATTAAATCATTACAGTTTTCTCTATGAAAATCAATCAATCCAGGTCGCGGTATAATCTGACATTCGTTTTTCCTGAAAACATTCCACTTTTCTTTTATCTTGACTGTGTATCATTCAAAATCAATTTTCCTTTCATGTCCAGAAAAGTCCCGTTAAGGTCTCGCATCATATTTTAAATAGAGAAACTAACCTATAAACTATATACACTAATTTTTAATCATTCCGTGACAACTGATCAATCAAATTAAAACAATTTTAATCAAAGGAAAAGTAAGTACTTATTAGAAACACAAAACGTTTAAAGGCCTTTTTTTCGAAAACTACTTACCGAGATTTAAAATATTTAAATAGTAGAAAACTATTTTAAGACCATTTTAGTTAAGTAAAAAATAATATGTAAGATGTTTAATTGTACAGTCAATGTTCTAATAAGAAGAAATCATTGTTAATGAATTATTATAAATGCTATAATTATGATCCCTCTGTACCATACCATGTAAATATGCCACTGACGAAATGTTTGTAAAAACTACACAGCAGCTATAGCGAAGTATGAAATCCTCCCTGCAATTTTTCTTTTTAAGATATAAAAATAATTGTTTTAAAGTAATATTTTTAACCCCTCTTATTGTTATTATGTTGAATACAATATTGTACCATCGATAATTGTTCCTGTTTTATTGCTGGATTTTTTATAATTTACCCTTTTTTTAGTATTGCTATATCAAAATCAAAGCAAATTAAGGTATGCATAGCTAAAATTGTAAGTAATATCATATTTATAGAGATGCCATGCCAATACGTCCTCAGTTTGCTGGAAAACTTTAATTTCTTTGAAGGAAAAACTGTTTGTACAATTTAATAAAATATTTAAGTTATAATTATAACTATGCTGACTTTAAGGGTTTTTTAGGCTGTGAATTATAATGATTTGTATACTTGTGTAAATGGGTGTAAATAATAAATAGCAAAGAAAAAAAAACTCTAAAAACTTATTTTTGTTTTCTATCAGTGATTGGTAGTAATTGGATTGAACTTTCGTTAAAGCATTCATTCGCAAACATAATTAACGCACTCATCTTAATTATCAAGTGATTTTTTTTGGTAGTTAACTATCATCCCATTTCTCCAACAAAGGGGAACAATTTTGCTTAATTAAATACCGTCCAATCTCCAACCAAACTGTTTTCGCACTTTCCTAGCATCATTTCTTTTGACATTTTGACTTTCATAAAAAAGCAGGCAATTGCTTATGTAACAAATGCATACGAGTAAAAGTCTGATGAATCGTTTGGGCTACCATTCATTCTTTTTGTTAGAGTTTGACAAAGTAGTAAACACATCGTATTATTCAGCGTCAGGGAACGTTTACTGCATGCTAGATCCATTTGTTTAGGACCTTGTTAAAGACTTTGCCCGTATCGTCATAATCATCATCATTATAATCATCATTCATAGTCCCATAAACTGCTCATCATAAACAGGACTCATGAATGAAGCCTTTGTCTGGCTTGGTCCATCTTTTTCAGATTTGGCTTTACTATTTTTTTTTTGAGTGATCCGAAGGGAGTGAGTAGTGAGTAATAGAAAAGTAGTCATAAAAACGGCAAGAAGTGCCATAAAAGCCTCCATATAAACCTAATGAGTCCGGGAGCATTGATAAAGAAGGTGAACAGAAATGGATGGAGCAGCTCCCATCCTCCAAAGAATGACAGTTTCCTTAACATACGGGCACATTTAAAGATGTTGGTGACGGGGACCACCACTGCGTTTTGTGACATGTTTGTGCGGTAACGAGCCGGGAGGTCATCGTCTAAAATAAATAAACAGTCAGAGTCAGATTTACCTGGGGCCACTCTCAAGCCTTCAAAACCATTTACTACTCTAGAATGAATACAACCAGGGAACAGTTTTAACAGGACGCAGAATGAATTAATTGTAAAAAAAATGAAAACAATGATTAAGACAGTTTTGAGAGAAAGAAGAAGAAACTAATTTTTATTAAAAAGCCTAATAAGTATAAAGTTCGTAACGACATAAAACCCAAAATCCAGTCTTTTCGGAGCTCACTCGGCTTTTACTTCTGAATAGAAATCAGAAATGAAACTGATGATGGCCGGTGGCTAAAACGCTGAGTTTAATGCACGTTTATTGCTTAGTTTTATGCATAATCCGCATTTCGGCTTGATGATGATAAAATTCAATAACAAAACAGAAGACTGAATTGGATAATGATATTTTCGACGATGATGTGGGTGTGGACTCCCGAGTTTTTGGGATCTTATCAGAAGGTACAATCATCCATTCATGTTACACATGTCTATTTCGTTCCAAACACGTCCAGACAACAACTTCCCACTTGTTCCAACATTTAACTCCTACAAGGGCTTAATTTTTATTTGTACATGCTTTATTATTAAGTTTTACCCATCATCAATAATAGCTCTCACTGTTCAAACACTCATTATCATCCAGCAGAATCCACAGAAGGACCTCTACAAGACGTGAGTTTATGGAGGAGGGAGGTAGGTGGTTGGAGTTGTTGGAAATGTGTATTTAGCAGGGAAACTGGGTTTTATTGACTGTTGACTTTTATTTAGAGAAAGCGCTTGTTTGTTTATAATAATAGCATAGTAATATCATTAACTACTCCTGGGATGTCTTTGTTTGTTAAATCTACTATTGATGATGATGATGATGATGAGCTGGAGCTGTTACATGAACAAAGCAATACATAACATTCTTTCGCCTTCACGACTTTTTTTTTATAACAGACATTGGCTACAATGAAATCATTCATTCTTGAGGCAATACTGGCAAGTAAGTTCCAGGAAATTATAGAAGTTTTACAACTTGATAGTGTAACGTATTGTTATACAGGTTGTTAGTAAATTGTACTCAATGTTACGTATTTTTACATTTTTTTTTTGATAAAAGCGAATAACAACAATGATTATGCTAGTATTCCATCCCGTTTTATTATGCCCTTTACAATGGATATTTTATTGGCACTCCAACATAACTATACTGACACTCTGACTTTTAGAGGAAAAAGGAATGGATTATTGCTAATACATTAACTTGGATACTTTAAAGCTACTTCTGTGAAGCCTTCATGGTTGGGCGGTTTCTTGGCTGAGGATTTTTTTCTCCTTCGTTTTGGAGTGGGGTCGGTAACAAGTCGGAGGAGGAATGGCTTGTGCAGGAGAAGGGATTTTTAAACATTGTTTGTTTTCTTTAGTTACGTTTACTGTTGATCCAGTTGAATGGGCAACCCTCCCAGTAAATATGATTTAGGTACAGGAAAGAAATCCATAATCAGTGTTTTATGTTGATGTGTACCTTGATCCTTTGTTGAAATCAAGAGAGTAGGAATTAATTGTTAGGAGTTTATGATTCGAATGGTTAATGTATATTAAATTCTGAATTTACAAAAACGGCATTTTTAAAAAAAAATTCTAGTAGATTTTAAATTACGGACCGTCGGCACAATTCAGTCCATTTTTTTTAAAAATTTCCTCCCTTCTAGCTCTTCATTGCCGACTACCGATGTACACGGAGTAAAGTAGGTACCTATGTACTTATCTTTCAAAAGTCAAGATACGACATGGCTCATTGGACAAAGTAGCACCGGTTCAAGATACCGCAGTAAACTCGGGATTCCCTTCTTGCGCGCACAGACAGTGATTTGGATGGTTTAAAAAAATCTACATATTTAAATTCCCAAACAGGATGATGATAACTGAAATCAAGTCAAGTAGTTTTTTTGGCGTCGTCCGTCACACTCCTGCGTTGTAAGACGAAGACGTTAGGCACACTTCAGAAACATTTTTTTTGTATCTATTTGGCTCTTGTTTTAAGCTATCGATTTTTGCAATCATCATCATCATTATCATCATCATTCCAGGTATAGTAAATTAGGATAGCCAAAACCGTAAAGTAATGAACTTCAAATTGCTACATCATTTCACGCTTTGTAGGATTTGGGAGAATAAGTTTGCTCTAACAATATGCACACGTTTGTTTGAGACATCATGATCAGATACTGACAGAAAAAATCGGGGCAAACTGAGATCATCTTTTTTTTTTGTATTCCTCACTGATGATTCTACCAAGAAACAAATTGGGAGGAAACAAGTGTGGTAGTGTGATATGAATGGGTAATGGGGGTGTGATGTGAGGATGATCTTTATATAAATGTTATTCATAAACTATTTTATGAGCTTGTCACTTGTCATAATCATTATGAAATGAGAAGGCAGAAGTCAAGCCCTTTTTCATCGTGTTTTCTCCAGTAAACCGTCTTGGAATAACTGTTTCTTCTATTTTTTTTTTCAAAATCAACACGACTGACTTTTCTCAAGGGATGGGATGGGACTTACGATTAGACAAGAAGGGATGAGTTGTTTTTTGAGTTGAAAAGGTATCACTTCAAGTAATCAAAGGCACGTACGTACCCAAGGAAAATTGTCTTACGCATAACATGAGAGAGCTTTGTTTCATTTTCTTTGTTGGAGGAGCATCATTATGCCTCTCTTCACGCTGGACGTGGCTCCCTGATGAGACCTCCGACACTTTTTCCAGCGAGGATAGTCATTTGAAGGTAAAATGCTGTTAAACGCACACGACGACCGCGGAGATGTGGTTCTTCTGTTTCTACCTCCAAAAAATTTATCTTCCGTGAAGTCAAGAAAAATGGAAGAAAACGTATTTATGCCTCTAACTATGCAGGTTTCGGAAGAAAACAATGGGCTTACCGTCAGCAGTCATCATCATCATTATTACATAAAAAGAGAAACAAGGCAGGGATGAGTTCACCGCAATTTGTTTTAACTGCTTATTGTCACTCAGAGACCTCCGTCAAAAAGTGAAGCAATCTCGACATCAAAACCAGAACAATCAGAGACAGTAGACATCATCCCGAAAAGGTACAGTAATCTTTAGGGGTTATTTTTGGATTTATGACAGAATTCAATGTTCTGTAGCGATAGCAAAACTTGTTGGTTTACCGTGCTAATAACTTCACTCCGTTGCTTCCTCAATAATTATGATCTGTCTTCCGAAAAATGAAAAATGATTGAATAATAGAGCGTAAGAAAGACCACGCCGAGGTCAATTGGGAGGAAATCTGTCTACTAAACAAACAAACAAACCTACAGAGAATTTTGGTAACTGCCTTTTATTTTATAAATGACCAAGATTAAAAATACGTAGGTGTTTTCAGAAGTCTGGATCGGACTTTGAATCATTGTAACTCTGGCAGGTGACGATGGATTTGGTTCATCATTACATCATTGGATAGCCCTGACTTTAATTTACATAATGTGCTATTGCATTTAGCTGTTACATAATCGTGGTGGTTTCTGTGCGCTTGCAACCAAAAATGGTCGAAAAATGCCATTTTATTTCTCTTGCACCAGTAAACTTGAAATTTCTCGAAAAGTTATTTGAATTAAGAAATAAATTTACAGAATATTGAGCAAGGAATGTATTCTTTATATCATGGTGGCATCATTGTTAGCTCAGGCCAACTGCAAATCGAGTAGCTTGGCATTATGTAAAACTACCAACTTTGGAATGAAATCATGCGAATTGCTTTTCATGTTCTTTTTATCGCCCATTCGTCGATCGGACTAATTTATTCGACTTGTTACACTACTAGCTAGATTTCCAACAAATATAATGCAATTTTGAAAATGAATTTGCCTCCTTACTTTGACCATATGATTAAAATTGCTGATTTATGCAAGCGCAAAATTTTTATATTGGCGATTCGCATGCTGGCCTTCGCATACAAGTGGCAAATGCTTTCGAAAAATAGTGGATATGATAGTAAAACGCTTGAAGTACTTGTGCAGAAAATTTAAAATTATTTGAACCACAAACGCCCAAGATAATACGACTTGAAAACGAAATTTCAAAATTAAAAATCCAAAATTTTGGTGATTTTGAAGTGCATCTAAATTTCAAATTTTTAGTTTTCCCGCTCCTACTAACGCATTTTTGAGGTATGCTAAAATTCCTTTGGTACATCATTTACATTGAAGTTAGGGCTATCCAATGATGTAATGATGAGCCAGGTCCAATGTCACCTGCCAGAGTTACAATGGTTCAAAGTCCGATCCAGACTTCTGAAAACACCTACGTATGTTTTATATGTATTTGGGATATTGGGATGTAACAACTACGTTTTCCCTTAAACTACCCCTAATTATCGCAGTTACTCAAACAAATATTTAGCGTTAAATGGAATGGGTAGGGACATTGCTAAATGCTCCATAACAAATGTATGCATTCGTTAAAGCCCCGTTAAAAAAAAATAATATCCTGCACCGAACCGTTTTAATACTTTAGTTATTTGTAAGCTCACTGGATCCAGTTTAATTTCTATAATCCATGGAAAATTGAAAAAAAAATACAATTGTCGTTAAAGATATTTGGTTTGTAATTCCGCCTTTCTGCCTGATTGAAATGCATAGATTTGCTTCTATGACGATGAAACTCAAAAATAAAGTCTGAAGTCTGTAAATAAAGTTATGAATTGAAGTAGTAAGGATTTAAATGATGCACTTGAATCGAATACGAGGATCTAATGATCAGATAAAAGGCAAAATTTGAAAACTACTATACGGTAAATCTGTTTATATTTGATGTAGTTAAACTATCAAAACATAAAGTCAAAGTATGCATAATGAGCTTGAATTGAGTCCACTCATTTGGATAAACTGTGGCTTATGCTTTATTATTGTAATCATTACAAATGTAATTCAAAAGAGATACATTTACAAATACTACCTACGTATTTTTCGTCAACACACAGTATAATAACTAATAGTTACATAATATCTCGAAATAATTGCTACTTAAAAAGTCAAATTACAAACTTTAGGGCATTTATTTAATGCCGTTACATACAATCTACTGATTATCCAAATTCCTTGGTTTGTTTGGTGTGGGGGTAGCTTGTAAAAATACTCTTTAATTAATTTTCTAGCGTACTATTGTTGTGGTTAATAGTTTTTTCCCTAACTACCATAGTATACTAAAATAACATTAGTGTATTAATTTAATTAGGTTTGTAAAAGAGCAGTATCAAAAAGTTTTAGGTAAACAGCCTTGATCCTGAGTCCCATAAAATTTATCTTTGCTATTCCTTTGGAGTCGCCTTTGGAAATGCGTTGCACGTAACATAATAATATGTATATTATTTACCGTAGCTAAATTCGCTACTTAAACTTATGTAGGTATACACTTCCTTGAGAAGGAGTAAATCAATAACAGTCAGAACACACGCGTGAACTTGTGTGTAATTGAATAGGAATTGAATGTGTCTATTAGCAATTTTTTACTACCCCTAAATCCATAAAATTAGTACCCCCTCTAAAACTATAATTTTAAGCTGTGTGCCACAGGAATAACCTAAGAAGAGATCTCTGCGCTCTTTAATTCTGCTTTTGCAGGGGTAGCTACTGATTCCGGCTTTGCAGGGCTAGCTGCCGACTCCGGTTTGACATGGCTAGTTTCCGAATCCGAGATCGGTTTAGCCACCAATTTTTCGATGTCTTCCACTTTTTTCGTTTCGATAACTTCCTTTTCTTCGGCATTGGTTCCATTGGTAGCAGTTGCATCTTTTTTATCAGTAGATTCTTTCAAGTCCTTATTTTCAGTTTGTTCTGTAACAGATTCTTGTTTTGGCTCCACCTTTTTTGGCTCCACCTTGACGTTCTTGGAGTCTGCAGGAGCCTCCTCAATTGATTCTATCTTGATATCCATTTTCTCTTCCTCTACTTTCTCCGATTTACTGTCAGCTTCTTGCCCATTTTCTTTCTTCTCTTCTTCTACTTTCTCCGAATTATTGTCAGCTTCCTGTCCATTTTCTTTTTTCTCTTCTTTAACGTCCTTTATTTTGATATCTTCCTTGGTAGCCTCCTTATCTTCAGGGTCAGATTTTACTTCCTTTTCCTACAAATAATTAATTATTATTAAAGTTTGGTTAGTGCTTTAATTATTATTTACATACCTACTAATATAAGTTCAAAGTGTCAGCCAGTTCACAATAAAGAAAGCTTCATTTAAATTACCGATTGTTTGTCTTTTTCTTCTTCATGTTTTTTGCTTGGGCTTTCAACTTCTTTGGGTATCTCCTCTTTTCCAGGTTTTACCTTATCCAGTTTTTCGGTTTCGGGCTCAATGGCCTCAGCTTTTTTCTTTACTTCTGAACCATTGGGTTCTTCCTCAGATGTATCATCCTTTTTTACTTTCCCAACTGTCGCTTTCTTCTTAATTTCAACAGGCTCTTTCTTCTTAATTTCAACAGGCTCTTTCTTCTTAATTTCAACAGGCTCTTTCTTCTTAATTTCGACAGGTTCTTTGTTCTTAGTTTCGACAGGCTTTTTGATAGGATCCTGCTTATCAGTTTCAGGACAATCATCACTCTCCGTTTCCATTGGCTCCACTTTAGATTCATCTTTCTCAGATGTCGCATCATCTTCAACAGGAGGAGGAAGATTAGCTTCCGCCCTGGTACCGCTGCTTAAAACCCGGCTGTTAATATCGGAAAGTACCATGTTCATCTGTAGAGCTTTTACAGGGGGCACGTCATGTATGTTCACCAGATTTTCCATCTCATTATCCAGCGCAGCGTTGGCTCCTTCAGCGTTTTTGCTGTTGGCATCAGCAGACTTGTTCCCTAATATCTGGGCTCGACCAGGTTTCCGGCCTGTCGAACCTAAACCCGGAGGCCTTCCGCGCCTTTTCTTTGCAGGCGGCTCATGCACTCTGGCTGGAGGGGATTCCGCCCGTCGTTTGGAAGTGGAGGGAACAGGAACTTTTTCCGGAACATCGTCGGCCGTATCCACTTCGTCGGATTTGGATACCTTCCGCTTTTTCTGTAATTCCCGTTGCTAAAAGAAGAAGAAAAACTGGTATTAGACTGCAAGTTCATGACATGGCAGCCTGGAAATTAAAATTAAAGTTTAAAGTAACTAGAAATATTTGGAAAATTCCACTGTGCAATACTTACTCGTCGTGTTTGATTCTCTACTTGCAAGGCATCATAAAACTGAGGACGCTCCCTGGTCACACGCGCAGTTCGTCGTCTCGGAACATCGGGTTCCTGCGGAGTGGTCGGTTCGGATATGTCCTCCGCACTTTCCCTTTCCGCAGCCAGTGCATTGGCACTCCTTCTTGTGGCAAAAAATACATGGCCACAGGCACATTTTTTGCAAGCCACAGGGTTCTGAAATACAAACAACAGAGCAAACACATAATTAAAACACTTATTCTGACTTAACAAATACCATTAACTTAACCATTAATAACTAGTCTGTCTAAACCAAAATTAACTTACCGGACGATCACATTTTGGACAGTTTTTAGTAGCCATCGTTAACTGGGGTTGCTATTTACTTTGAAGTGCCAAAATTATCCTCCAATTCCAAATGTTGAATATGTAAATGTCAAACTTCGTTTTATCATTTATTTTTAAGTCGAAACTAG
>JAQGAI010001277.1:0-15313 GCA_034696905.1 Lepidocyrtus violaceus | reverse complement strand
AATACACTTGCTCCTTTCTTATCAAGCAAAGTTGAAAGAAAACGGGCGTTTGCTAAGCCGTCGACTGGTGTAGAGCTAGAGCTGGTAACTTGAATTTAACAGTTAGGTTGGAGGTGGTTGCATTTAAGTTAGTTTAGTTAATAAATGTGCAATAAATCCATTCCTACCATTCGTCCACAAAATGCATCACGAACTACTGATTGATGGCATTGTTAGGCTACACTGGAGATGTCTTCCAGTTTGATGGACTGTTCATTAAGGTAAAAGGAAATGAAATGGATAAGCTGCGTGAAATCTATCACTTGACACCTGGCCAAGAATCCCAAACTGTGAAGGTTGGTGAGGTGGAAGTCGAGATCAGTAGCAAACGTAAGAAGACAACAGGCTTCTTGTACATCAGCCCACTGTGCAATGGCATCCGGGATATATATTGGAGCAGTATCAGAATGAGATTGCAGAGCTGGAAACGGAGATTTTGGAAGATCCTTATATGACTGTAACTGGTAACAGCAATTAGAGCGAAGGTGGAACCCTACAGGGCCGTATTTGAAGCGTTGGACATGATGATGCTGAAAGTTCAAAGTCATTCCAGGAGCTCGTCCTTGGTCGTCGAAATCGTTAAGGAGGAGTATGATCTCAATGTTCATATTCAGGATACTCTGAGAATGTATATAAAATAGTTAAATCTATCAATACATTTACTATCTAAACAGGAATCACAAATAATTATAATTAATGATACGTACTCTTAAAGTTTTACTATGTAGTACAATCCGGTATGTATTTTTTAAAATTGTAGACTGATTCCTTGGGTGAACCGGATTCTCTACAATCAAATAATTAACTGGATTGTTTTCGGGACACTCCATGATTCCCAGGCTGAATTCTTCATTAAACAGCAACAGCGAAACCATTTGAATGAGTCAACTGCAAGTAATTCTGCAATGGATGCAACTGTGAATAGTATTACAAGTGCTTCCTCCAAGTACTCCTCCAGTGGTGGTGGTGGTGAAAGCAAGCGAAAAAATCAAGAGAAATATTATGTGGATTACGCGGTAGTTCCATCTCATTTCCCGGTGCCTTTAACAGATAGGATACTTCATATTGGAAACTCAGTCGGGATACTTACCAACTCTGAAAGTAAGCAACTGTTACTGTTGCAAACAATTCCTGATAACTTCCTGATGATAACTTCAATCCAATGCCAATAAAGTTATAGCAAAGCTCACAGCATTATAATGTCTTTTTATTCTGTTATTACAGAGACCAGAGCAGCTATTGTCTTGAAGCAGCAACAGTTTTACGATAAGCTGAAGCAATTGCCGACGGATACTTTTCGAATCGAAGAGTTTTCAGAGGTGGTGGGGGAAATTGCTGTGGAAGTTGGGAAAGTAAGATCACTAATTTGTTGTACTTAATATAAATACAGACATTTAGTACTGAAAATATTTGCGGTGTATTGAAAGGTAAACTTCTATTTTGTGTATCGTTTTTTGTAGGATTTGCATCATCTTGTGGTAACGGAGACTGATTTACCGAAGCATGTGGGCATCATCAAAGATTTCTACCTAACTGGAAGAGGTGAACTGTTCCATGACTTTTTGCTCAACACTAAGTCAATCTCAATGCTCAAAGGATCCTTGCAGTCGGATGAATGTCCAAGGAGCCTTCACGTTAGCAGCAACTCGTGTTCAACTTCAAGACGACATACTTCAACGAATTCTCATATCCAGCTTCCTACGGACATCGCCAAACCAACGGTGGCATTAGTAATGAGCTCAATGTCTCTGGAAATGGAAGATGAATGGCCACTCCACATCCTCTTCAGTCACGAATCTCTTTTGAAGAACAACAACGAGCTATTCCGATTCCTCCTTCAGGTCCGACTGCTGCAAATGGAGCTCAACAGGATATGGATATGGCTGGACACCCGTCACGTCTTCCGTTTTCCCGTGCCTCGAGGACCTGCCGAACTCCGTAACGTGATGAGCTATTTTATCGACCATCTATAATGAAAGGTCTGCTCCAACTACGTTTGTTTCATCACCAACCATATCCAAACATGCGAAGAAGCCAAGGAGCTACCAGCCAATGAAGGAATATCGAAAGAAATTATGAACTTCTCGTTGGACTTCAGGAGGCATATGGACCTCCTTTTGAATCTACTCAAGAACATGGCTTTGAATCCGCGAAGTGGTCAATACCTCGGCCAGTTCCTCCTCCGTTTGGATTTCAACTCTTATTTTCCCTCCATCATAAGTGGATTTAATGTTTAGCACCGGAGAGAATGCCAGCGTCCTTTAAAAATACACTACTAGACATGTATTATACAAAGCGTCATTCATTCAAAATTTGCATAACGCCCTGCCTCCCATTCCCATCCACCTCTTCCTTCCTGAACAAATTCTACTGTAGATTTATTTCACTTTGGGAGAATAGGAGAGAAAAGTTTTTGCGAGTGAAATGAGAATACAAGCTACGATGAGTAAAAAGGTAACCTGCTTGGATTTGGATTGCATCATAGTCCTCATCAAATTCCTCGGCATGCTCAGCCCGTTCACTTCCATTCACTCTTTTCTTTCGGAAAGTGAAATGTATCAGTTTTGGAAATTGGAAAGACGGAGAAACTGTCCCCTCATTTCAATCCAACAAGTAACACAATCCCTTCCTACAAAACATTTAAATTATTCATGAAGTGTGTTGCCCTTTTTCATTGAGTGAAATGTTGTTTGCACTTTTACTTGTGCAGAAGAAAGTTTGCACAAAGGGAAACTAATCGGAATCTTCTTTTATATCCGGAAAGTATCTGGAAAGATATTCATTCATCCTTTTTGAATACGATATAGAATGAGAAGGAATGATGAGAGAGAGAAAGTGCTGTGAAGTAGACTGGACGGTGAGAATAAACAGTTTCACTTTTATACAGTTGATGATATTTATTGCCCTCCTCTGAGAAAACACATCCTTTAGCTAAATACAGACTCTACATCATATGGAGCACTTTATTTAACTGATGAAAACTAAACGGTATCAACTTTATTGGAAATTTCAAAACCACTCGTTTGAGCAACTTTTATTTTTTAATGAATGCTTGCCAAAGTAATATAGCCCAATACAATTCATAATACAGACGATAAAAGAGCCGTTCTATGATTGGGACCATTTAATTCCATTATGCTAAAACTCAATTTGCAATTTATGCTACTCTGAATTTGATTCCCCATGTGCCAATTTCACGATTCACCGAATCGTAAAAAAACACTAACTGGGAGCAGAAGAGAAAGCAAGTAGTGTGCGAATCAACGAACTGTATCAAAAGTACATATAAATATAAAGAGAAAGTTAAAAATAAATAAGAAGAGCATCGACCGACATAGACCCTACCCAGTTACGTAATAATATGGGAATGAAACAAAACGGGATCTTTTGACCAAACAAAAAATTGAGTCCAGCCATTCAGAAAGTACCTCCCGCTCAACCAGCCCATGTCAGATCACTTCAACTAACAAGCAATGCAGTTTCCAGAAGAATAAAAAATGGCCATTGTTACAACTTCGATAAGACATTTTATGTCCCGGGCAAATTTTACATTCCGTATGAAACTGCCCCATTTTTTGGTTTGTCTTTCCCATTTTTTCTTTCAACTTTTACAGTGAAACTTGAAGTTTTTTTCACTATTTTATTTCTCTCTCATGCATGGAAAAAATGTGTTTTTTTTGTAACTGCTTTATTCAAGTGTAAATCTGATGCAGAGCCATTTATTTATTTTTTATCTGGAGGAAATTTTTACGGCGGGATTCTGGAAGGGTACTAGAAACTGCCATAATGGCACTTACATTAACTCTTCAGATTCCTTTCACCTTTCAGAAACAGTCAATTTAGATGGGGGGAAGGGCCCATACTGGAGAAATATAATAACCTTTACATGCAATCCCCATCCTCGTCCATTTTTCTTGGTTCGGTTTGGTTTTGACATTATCCCACTTTCTCTTCTAGGACAAGGCACTTAGGTAGGTATATGATATGGGAGGGAACCTGTAATGCACAGTAGGCAGCAGTTGGTATACTTATGTACGTGGCTAACTGCTCCATAAAACTGCTTTCTCTCTCTAGTACGTTCAGAAACTATTATAAATTCAGCTCTGATCGTGTGCGAAAAGTGTAAGTAAAACTGGCATAGCATGTTAGATTTTGATTTTGGTGTGACGCGGGATGAAATCAAACACGGATTTTCTCTTCAGATCCAGAACAGAAAGAACATTGTTTGAGCTGCAGTAAAGTAACAGCTTTTACTACTGCTTCAAGGGCCGTCTTTGGAAGCATCCGTTTTAACATGAACACTTCTTGAGTGTCCTAGTTGGACGGAGTACACTGCAAGTTGTGGATCATTCTTTGAATACCGAACCAAGAGTAGTTTTAAACGCAAGCCAAAGCAATTGCAACATCGCGGTTTAGACATAGATAAATAGATTAGCTCCGCGGATTTTTCCAGCTTCAAGTGGATTGGTTGGGTAATTTATCCCAATCCAAATGACCACAGACATTCAGATTGATTGGGGATTTGGATTAGCCCTCCTCGCTCCGTTCCTCCAATATACTTTCATTTTATTGCATTAAGCTGCACCACAGAATTCCAACCAAGGCTTTACTTGTTTTGTTCAAGTGGACCAATTGGCATTACGATGAATGTTGCAATAAAAACACCTTGTGTGGTCGTAGACAGTTATGTCATATGTCAAGAGGATATTTAAAAAAGGTTGAGCTTAGCCAGTGTTATAACCGCTGCATGTTTTCACCACGTGATGGGCCATGCCAAACCATATGGTCCTTTCTAATTATGCAAATGCTTACAAAGGCAATTAAATGTGTATTTTATCCATATTGTAATTTGGAGGGTTTATGTCATGTCATGTCTGTCCGTTCATCTATGCTTATCTTTGCTTTCTCTATGTCCACAATACGCACAATTTTCTCCCTGTCATCGAGATGTATGCTTACCCATTTCTGTCCATGTAAATGCAAATACGAACAGCAGTTTCATTCCATTCCATTTGTTTGGCTTTGTTTGAAGAGTGGAGACGGAGACTGTATAATGACAAATGAGTCACCCTCGTTTACTGTCACACGTCAGTCCTATTAGCTTGGCCTAGACAGCTATTTTAATTCGTTTGCCAAAGTCATAAAGCAATTTTGACGAAATGGAGAAAGTTTTGAGATGTGTTGATATGCACATACCGCGTTTTCCATACTAATTGTTAGAGAGAGAAAGCTACGATAAAAAGAAAGTCAGGGAATTTTTCTCCAATCATTATTCTGTTCATGTCGACTAATTTTGAACTGATATTGCTTCCAATAGTGATACGACAAAGGAGCGTCTTTTTTTATGTCATGTTAAGCAGAGTGGCTAAAAGGTGGAACATATACATGTTCTTATGATTTCACTTTCACTGAATCCTACAACTTATACCTACCTACATGATTATGATAACTTTATATCTATTTACCATCATCAGTGACAAGAAATGGTCTGATCAATACAAAACTGTATTTGTTTTATCTGATCTCATGGCATGATCACAAAGCAAGAACGGATCCGTTCCAAGATAAGACAGTTATTTTTTTAGAGTTTCTACTACAGATATATTCTTATCGTATAAGACATTTCCTAACGTGTTAGCTTTCTCCCACTTTCCCTAGCCTTCAAGTCTGAGTCTGAAACAAAGAAAGTCCGGAATGTCTACGGGCTGGTTCTACAAGCAGTGTTCCCACCGGAGACATGCTATCCAGTTTCCAGTATCAATCCACTTTCACTTGCCCTACCAACTTACGATATCATAATCACATTTTTCCTCGTCGTTCTCTTTGAAAAAATTCCTCATCGACCCTTTTTTTATTGTAATTTCGCCACATTCCTTCTAAACAACAAGCACGCTAGTCCTACGATGTATTTATGGGAAGTACATAATATACCTATTTGATCCGAGTCATGTCGTTAGGGATCCTATTTACATAGCCCATAACACGTGCCCTGCTCATCCAATTTTATGGAAACAACTCCCTCTTCAAATCTAACCTAAAAGTATGTAGTTCGCATCACAATTTCGTAACAAAAACTTATAGGAAAATGTAGGCATGAGAAAATCCAACTAAAAATGCTTAGCTTAGTTGTTTACAGGATTACGAGAGCGGATTACTTCAAATTTCATCAACTTTCTCCAAATTATGTTGATCATCCAAGCAAAGTGAAAGCACTCGGTATTGTGTAAATTGATTTAAGTATGCAACAGTAATTAAAAATTTACCCTTCGGAGAGTAAAAAAAACTTCGGTATTAGCATTAAGAAAAGCATTAGTCTTAACATTAGTGTTGATTATGTAACTATTTATCAACCGTTTCCCCCTACTTTATCCATATCCGAGAAGAATAAAAATAACAAATAATGAGTTTTTCCGAATAAGATTCTGTTTAACTAAAACATTTTCTTTGCCTCCCTCACTTATTTGCCTTCCCCAAGCTGGTTTAGTGGTGCAGATCCCGATCCGAGTCTGAAAATGGTGGTGGTGGATTTGATGTGGATGGATGTATTGTTCTCTGTAAATTACTTAAGCTTTGAAGGAGACGAGACGAAAAGCTGATGAGATGGGAATGAGTAATGCACAAAAAGAAAATGGGCTAAAATAGCTTTGTTCTCAATCCTCTTCCCCCAAATACTTTTTTTTTCTTAAGCTTCCGTAACAAATACAAGATTAAGATCAAACAAAAATGTTTAATTTTAAGGATGATGATGAGGGTGTCTTCAAAAAAAAGCTGGAGAAAACGAAAAGAGAAAGTTGGGGAAAGTAGTTCAGTGTCATTTAATTTCCATAAAAAGTTGATACAAAACAGTTTCCGAATAGTTTTTTTTGTTTCGATTACTTTCTCTTTACAGATCCTCGCATTCTTTTAAAAATAGAAGGAATTATAAAAGTAAAATGAAATGTCTTTGTAAATTGGAAGTGGTTTATAAAATAAAAAGATGTTCATTTTGAAATACAACGAGCTATTTTTAAAGCATTTTTAATTAAGGAAAGGTGATAGCGATATAATGGAGTCGGAGAAAGTTAAATTAAATTAAAAGTAATCATGTTGATTCATTCTTAACCTCCCTAATATGCAGTTTTTTGGGAATGAGCCTGAACCTGGAAAATAGAGAAAGAAAGTCAGCAGTTGGTAGAGGACAGGCAGGCAGCCATATTGTTTATGTGGGCATACATTAGCATAATAAATGTCAACAACAGAAGTGCGTTTTTTTTATTTTAAAGTGCCATAGACATAAGTGGATGAGAAGGGAAAAAAATAATTTGAGTTAAGTTTCATACGTGCTTAGCTACCTAATGCATGTGCTTGCTGCTATGCTGGTGGCTGGGGGAATTTGGATACTTTTGCGGATATTTTAATTCCCCGCATTAGATTTCCCACTTGTGAATCTCAAACTGAAAAATTGCGCTACAAAAATAAATTATCTGGAATGGGCTGAGAAGCACCTTGCCTTCCGGACAATTAAGGTAGGCAGTTGGTTATTCCAAGTCTATTTATATAACTGGAAGGTGAAAGCAGTCTACCTCGACATAGACAGTTTAGGTAGGTATTCAGCTTTTTGCGTCTTACTATCCAAAACAATCAAGATGCTTTCCACTGGATATGGCTGGTGGTGACAGGTGCTATCTAAACTTTCTCTCTCTCGATTTTGTTAAAAAGTTATATGGATGCATATGTACAATTACATAATATGCAAATGGTATAAGACACCTGCGTATAGAAAAAAATAAAATTGGAAGGAAAAAACCTGAGAAAATATGAAATCATTCGGGTTGATAAATCCGATCCTTCAAAATCAGATTTTTTGGAATTCGCAAAGTTATAAAATTAATAGAGAAAATAAAATGCGAAGACGAAACCAAAACCTTGTCGGAAAGGATTAAAATTTAACCATAAACCAAGCTATATAAAACCTCTAACAGTTGAAGTGTTAGTGAAAGTTTGTTTTGAATTTGAACTGTTGACAAATCTACTTCACGACAATCCGAATGCCATGTACTTCTGAACACTCCAGTTATATTTTTGACTGTGCCATTACCAGTTTAATTGGATGGGCCACAGATAGTACTTTTAAAATATTTTGCGCATTATATTTAATGATTAAAAACTAACAACCACAGTTTTAACGATAATGAATATGTGCAACATTACAGCAATTTTTCCTCATTTATTTTTCCAGGTGAAAGCATAGACGAGCCAAACCCTACTTTCCAAAGAAGCAACCAGTTTAACACAGTTGAAAAGTGCTGAAAAGAAAGGAGCCTCCATAGCGGTTCTGGTGTCTATGTACGGAACTCTAATTGTGGAAACCGCATATTTGTGGGAATGCTTTACTTTCTCCCGAAGAGACCTTTCTCTCTCATCGCAAAGTCCACAAGGGAAAGGAACCAAATCGTGTGAGCTGTGAAACGGAATTGAAATCTGGTGGGAGTGATATCGCGTTCGCGGCCGTACAGTTTAAGTGCTAGTAGCTCCACCATAGTCACTTCCTTTATTGTTCACTTATGATTTCCTGCAGAAAGACCACACACAGGCCATAGCCTAACCAATAACACGGACCTAAAGCACGCAAACATATTCTCTCATCTGGAAGCAAGCCCACGTGGAGTGTAAAAGTGTAAACCTACCTAATACATAACAAGTAGCTAATCCGACACCAGCCGGAAATGGAAATTGGCGGATGCATAAATGATTCAGTGAAAGTATCATCAAAACAGCATCCGGAAGCCTGAATTTCATGCAAATTAATACTGTTTTTTTTTGTTTCCGTGCAAACAATTTGATATTCAGCTTCCTGTTTTTTTCCCAATTACTGTAAACAAGGTTCAAATTGCCGCTGCTGTCATCATTGACCTACCTTGCTCTGTGCTATACCATACCATACCAACCACCTTCAAAACAGTTTTACTGAAATGTCTCCTACCAAGCTATATAGAAAGCTCGAGTGTTCGTGTTAGTGTGACCTCATCCTCTAATAAATGACTACCAATCCCCTCGAAAAGAAAAGGACAATAAGCAGTGTTAAACCCACAATAAATAACCTTTTAAGTATCAAGCGAGGCCCTTTCACTTCACCCCTCAGCAAGTTACAAGCTTCCCCTCTTTCCACAAGGGCTTAATTAAAGCACGTGGTCTGAATACAGACACAACTCGGGTTAAAGTGAAGAGTCAAATTGTATTAGTTCGTGCGGTTTTGTAAGGATCGATTGTAAAAACACTTCTTTCTTTTAACACCCAAGCTATCAGTAAGCTGTCGAGTAGTTGCAGCCGAAGAAGACAAACAAGAGCATCTGTTGAATACACACACAAATTTTTTCCATCTACTTTCCCTTTTAAGGATACTCATCTGGATCCAGTTTTATTTTCGAGCATACTTCAAACGGAATAATAATAATAAAGAAGTCCGGCCCGGTGAATGGAAGACAAGAGAAAAAAGAGCATCAAAATGGGGAATGCTATGGTTCGACAGGACTCTGATGTGAGTGAGCATCAGCCCATGCCCATCCCGCCCCGGAAGCATTCCACCGTCAGCCAAGCCAAACTTTTGCTCATGGGCCCCCCTCCCATCGAGTACGTCACCGATGAGCAGAAAATCTTCATCCGGACTTCGTGGAAAATCATTGAGGCGGATATTGCTCGCGTTGGTGTCATCACTTTTATTCAGTAAGTTGGAAAAAAAAATAAAACTATCAGACTTTTTGATTATGTTGAATGGAAAATCTGAAAGATTTGATAAGCCTCTTATTTAAGATAGAAAAAAGGTTTTTATGTATGCGTTTTTTCATTTTTTTGTGGAACGCTTTCCTTTTTAAAATTGATTTCTTTTGGGAAAAAGTTTTCCTATCATGTTATAGAAGAATTTTCATTTTTCTTAATTTAAAAAAAATAATATACGAGCTTGGCTGAAAAATCAAGTGTTCACTTGACACTCTCCAACTACTATTATTATTTCCTTCAAGCTCTGGGGCAGAGGTATAATCATGGACCAAGTTGTGACATAACTTACACACATGAAAAGGATCCAAAACCATAAAAAGGGGTAAAAGCGGTTTAAAAATACGTATGAGTTTGTATGGAGGGGGTGTAATGAAGAGACTTTCGAAAACATTTCCAACTCTTCGAAAACAAAACCAGCATAAGAAAAATTCTAGGAGTGGGAAACAAATGTCAGTTGAGTTTGAAAATGAGATATAAGTTTGGTAAGTTGTAAATTCGTGAAATTCTATCCTCGAGCCAGGTGAACAACAACAACAGCAACAGCAACATTGAACCAAGCAGAGTTTGGGAGAAAGCATCCTTTTGTTCTTAGAGAAAGGAGTGAGTTGGTCCATTTGTAATAACTGATTGATGACATTAATGAATGCACCGGAATGATATGGCTACAGCCTTACTTTTTTGTAGGAGAAAGTCTTCATCGGGGCCATAAGAAGTGTACAGTAAAATGTCTTTGTTCCTGCCATATCTCTGTTTACTTTTGCCTGCCGAGATACATAAAACAGGCCACGAGGAAACACGTTATTTATGATAAGCATTTTACCGTCCTCCGTCTTTTATGGGAAGGGAGAAAGAGATTGTCCTCCGTCTGCGGAGCAATTTTTTATCTCCAAAAAAAGAATGCATCAAAGGCATAAAATACAACAAAGAAAATCTACTCCAACCTATTTTACGAGTAGAAAAAAGCAACATATTTAATTTCATTAAAGCCCAGTCTAGCTTGAAACACCTAGCGCGAGAGAAGAAGTTAGGATGGTGAACTGCAATAACCAAGCCATTCCTTGTCTGGGGTAATGTGAGACTATAACAGGATTAGAAAAACTTACATGCATAAAGTGATGATGAAAAAAAGAACTACGCATTTTTTTCTCTGCAATTTCAAATAAATGGCTTACCTCACACCGACAGGATGAGTGATGGATGCCGTGTTTACCCTTTCATCCTCCTCTTTTTAACTGTAAATAAAAGTAGGCTGGTTATTTTCACGAAATAATAAATTTGTGTAGATGTGGCTGGGCATTTTCCATTTATTATTATGTGGATTTTATCAACTAGAAGACTCTGATAGTGGAAACGCGCCCACATAATCATCAGCTCAGCTCAGCATGGCATCACCATCATATCACCATATACGTAACTCATTACAGCTTTCTCCGTAAAAAACGGTTTATTGCTGCTCACAACTTTTTCCTATGAAAGTTACCCGTATTTATGCATGGATGAATTCAGCTAAAACTTTTAATTTGCTTGGGTGCTGGACCGGGACCTCTCGATGTGCATAAAATTTGTTGAGTGTAGCAATGGCAAGCTTAATTATTGCGCAACTTACCACTACCAACACTTCATTAGGCTATTGATCTAGGCTGATCGGGAGTTTTCAAGAGCTGAGCTTCCACACAGCTTTCGCAATTATTTTGGTAAATATGGTTTGTGTAAAAAAGCCAAGTGAAAATCCGTACATAGGTGAAAGCATGAAATGGGATTCATGGTTGAGCTGCTCCAGTTTTTGCGGTTACTTTCCAGTTCACTGATAACTGAACACTGATCTTCCTGTAATGCAATCAACATCAATGGCTGTGTCATTCATTCGTGCCAGATTATCCCTGGAAAAAGGAACATTACCACCATCATCATCATCATCATTGCCATTTTATGTGGCGTGGAGTGGGTAGCTTAGCAGAATCTGAATTGTTACCAATTGTATGCCCCAAATAGTCAGTGCCATTGATTTTAGCCAGTTTGTTTCCAGCCTGGTGATGATCCCCAAATAGGCTCCACGTTAGAGCGTTTTTTTTCTAGAGAAGTTGGTTTGACACTGAATGGATTGATTTCAATGGGGGCATTTGACATGGCTTGTTCATCATCACCTTTTCAATTTACATTTTTTTAAAATAAAAATTGTAAAATGAGCTATCACGTGTTTTCTTTGCATTGAATGCGGAAGGCAAACAAATGGGAAATGTAGCAATGGGAAGCTCCAGTAATGAGCAGTTTGGTAAATGGTCACGTGGGCAAAGGAAAAACAAATTCAACTACAAAAATCAATACTTGGTAAGCTTCCATATTGAGAGGGTTTATATAGGAATTCATTTTGCTTTCAATTCCAGTTCCTTTTTATTACCAAAAAAGGTAAGAAAATGATCAAATGATGAATACCTAATCTACTCCTTTCCTTGGGTAAAATGTAGATAGTTTAGTACATAATGCACCCACACATTGCTATATTTTAGAAGATAAAATGTGAATTCGCCCCATTTTCACTCCTTCCCTGAATACTTCAAACGGATAGGCATCTATTTGTAAAACATTTTTTTTAAATGCTTAAAAATAAGTTAAGCTTAGACTAGTCATGGGATACCAACCAGCAACCGGCCTGTTTTTGACATGTTTGGGTCAAGCAATCTTCATCAACGCCATCATCTCAGAAAACCGCAAAAAGAAATCTTCCACCTCCCACCTATCTACACAAGTGGTGATGGTTGACGCGAGCAACCCTTCCCGGGCGAAAGTTTTGGAAATCTTCAAGGAAAAAATATCTGTAAAATCTTCTGCAAAGATATAAATATTTATATGAAGCATCCATATTGTATGTAGGCATTCAAGGGGGGAACTGCATGATTTTTTTCTTTTCCTATCATCTCCATCATCAACTTTCTCTTTTGACGGGAGTCAGATCAAGTGAAAAAAAATTAGGAAAGACGCATTTTACGTTGATATTTTTTTTTTTGAAAAAAGCCTACCCTTTTCATTTTCTCCTTTCTACTACAAATAGTCCTTCTTTTTAGAAGCCTCCTTTGAGGACAACTTTGAGCATTTTTATGTAAGCCTTTTTTGTTCACATTTTTCCGTACGGTTAACTCCCGCCTTTTCTTTCAATTGAAAAGACGGAATCTGAAAAATCTACTCGAAAGTGGAGTTAATACATCAAAAGGATTCTTCTTTTGATATTTCAGACAAAATATATATTTTTTACGAGAAAGGTGTGGATGGATGGATGGAGAAAGGTATGCATATGCACTATGGTTATGCGGACGAAAAGACGAATAAATATTTTCTCCGAGAAAAAAATCTTGTTCAAAAATTGCAAAACGCCATATGAGCATCATCAATGCGGAGCAACCTGTTCCAATTCTCAAAACGGATTTCCAATCTTCGCTACAGGAAGAAAACAGGACAAAATCTGCGTCTCTATCTATCCATCTTCCTTTCAAATCGTGCCCGTAAGCCGAAATTGCTCTTTGAAAAAAAAGGAACACAGAATCCTTCCTCCTCTTCATCATCATCATCCAACAAATCACTGTCAAATGGAAACTCTTCATACTAGAAAAATAACACAAAGACAGACAGATATTCCATTCCCGTTCCACTTCCTTCCAAGGCATATACTTTCCAGAAGATAACCGGGAAAAAAAGTGACGTGATGTAACCAATAAACCAACCAATGTGGATTTATACCATTCAGAGTGGCAACATATGTTCTCCAAAACATGTGTATCGCAGGAAGGAAGGAGCTTATCATTATCACTATTTTGTCTATGCTCGATTATGTATATATTTCTCCAGTAAGGATATTGAAATTTTGAAATCCATATTTTTTTGTACTGAAATGAAAGCAAATCATTTTCCAGGGATAGAAGAAAAATACTTTCTCTTTTTTTCGATTTATCTGACATTGTAACGTCCATTATAGTGAACTATGAGCATCATTATCAGGAGCGAAAGCTTGTTCTGTTTGGAAAAGGATCATTTCATATCATATCATATCCTTGTCATGCTGATCATTACATGACATTAAAATATCCCACTTGACAATCAATCCTCCAGTTGGGGAATACATTCACGGAACTGATGGATGGGAAGTAATAATGAAAGCCTGATACTGTCTCATTTGGGCTGACATAAACTTAACATGACAGGTTCCTATTTTGATGAGGGGGAAGGAAGGCAACGCACTAACGTGGCAAAATTTACGAATACTACGTGATAAGTTAGAGAAAGTTGAGAATCCTTATCATGTGGTGTTTCAAGTGGAAAGAGGAGATGCATCAGAAACAATTCAATCAATATCAATTATATCAAATATCAATTTCGTACGTAGGTATGTATCATATTATTATGGATTCGCTTTCTCCCTCTGCAGATTTGAGTCATATCGCATCATTTCCAGCAGGCATGTATGGGATATTAGTATTTCAAGTATCAATGATACATAAATAACACCAATCATTTTCATGTGGCAATTATTAAATACCTTAGTTATGTCACTATTTTGATAAGACTTGGGACTTTCTCCGCGTTTGAAAATCCAGTGATGTACTTTAATGATTGGATGGGAATAAGAAATTATTAAGTTGAACATTATTTAACGAGCATGAATTACCTTTATTATCATTTTATTTTTGAAAGAACTGTTTTTATAAAGAAAAATCTGTATTCAAAGTTTATTTGCATAATAGGCATTTGCATATTACACAGTTTAAAAGGCAAACACAAATATTCGATAACTGTCCTTCCTACCTCAGCAATGGTTGTGTGGTCTAGTGGTTAAGGCGCTCGCATACAATAGCGTAGGTCACCCAGAAGCCGAGTTAGATTGGTTTTTCCGGGCTTTATACTGTGGAAATAACCACCCTGATTATTGTCACCCGGCGGGCGCGGAGAAGGAAGGTTTCACTTGAATGTAGTCACCTGTTTGCCGAGTTGGTTGTTTCCGGGCTGTTATACTGTGGAAATAACTAAATTCACCCAGATCATCACCACCCGGAAGGAAGGAATAGGCTTGACTTTGCTGTAGTTAACGATAGACCTAGATTCGATTCCTGGCGCAACCAATCTTTTTTTGTACTTTTGTAAATACGGAATTTTTTACACTTCACAAAGCACTCAATTTGGGAGGTAATTTTGGATGACTGAAAGGATTACTTTGGGAAGCATTGTTCACGAACTCCGAGATTATGATTGGATAACTCAATACTGCTTACAAATAACACAAATTGGAGTGCGCAATTCCTTAACTGTGAACCAGTAATGGGAATAGATGAACAGATTTTGAATAAATTTTTAAGCCAAAAAAATAAGTCTAAGCGTAAATTACATTTTGTATTTTCTCTCCCTTCTAATATTCCAGATTGTTCGAGACGCACCCCGACGTGCAAGATGTATTCATGCCTTTCAACGGGATGAAGGTGGATGAGCTTCAGCAGAGCAAACAGCTACGCAACCATGCACTCAGGTGAGCATT
>JAQGAI010001276.1:0-15316 GCA_034696905.1 Lepidocyrtus violaceus | reverse complement strand
CTACCGCATGATATGCTGATGATATGATCATCATGCAATCGGATGCAATCCAGCAATATTCTCATTACACCGAACTCACTCTTGTCATGTCCATTTCATAAGAGGATATTTGCATTATAGGCATAGGCATTACCCAACAAAAGTAATTTTAATAACTACCTCAGCATATTAATATTCCACCTGTTCCAAAAAGGGTAAGCTGACCCTTGGCCTGCTCATACTTCTTTCTCTCGTGATCCCCTTCCTTTCCGTTGTTCCGAAGAAGAGGGGAAAGGGAAAGAAATATAAAAAAAAGTTGGTTTTGATGAGGAGCTAAACCACGGGTAAGTATTTAAATTGCATGTAAATACTCAACATTTTGATCACTTCATCCCACATGTAGCCACCGCCATGCATGCAAGCTTCAGCATATAAAATAAAATGTTGATTGCTTTTGGTGAGAGTAGGGAACTGTTTAAGCTCCAGTGATCTTACGGACCAGGCATTAAAACCGAAAGGTAATCTAAACGCACGAGATGGAATTGAATTAGGGAAAGCGACACATTTAAAAATGCTCATCTTTATTTTCCATCACCATCACTCGTTCCTAAAAGAAATGATCATTTCTACTTAATTCTCAACGTCCTTATCACCCTTTTATTAGGTAGGACAGGAGGAGGGAGGGTAGTACCCTTTTTCTTTTATTTACTGACCGCGCGGCATCTTTCTCTCCCAAAATCACCTTGTTTAACGTCCCTACATAGTCCATTCAAGTTTTTGTCCAGCGTTATAGCTCGCTCTGGCCCGGTGTATCTGGGAGGGAAAAAAACTGGACTCATTTATAGCTTCCCTCTAAAAATGAAAACGTTCCTTAAGAGAATGATGATCCATTAAAGTACAGAAGTGGTATAATGGGTATACTTAATTGAAATCGGAGCATAATGTTGTTGGTGTTGTGTGGAATTACAAAGAGCACTTCTAAAATCAATCCGAAAGATGCTTGGTGCAACTCCAGGCAATTCCGTATGCACTTTATAAAGTGAACGTTATCATTATCACATTAACAGATCAACTGCATATTTTACCTATATGTATTCCCTTTTCCCATTTAAATGCTGGAAGTAAATTTTCATTGAGTCATGGATTGATTATATATCGGTTGGTTATGTTTTTTGTAGTCTTAAATATTTTTGAGAGCTATTTTCTTCCTTCTGTCGGTAAAATCAGATTCAGCTCTAATTATTATATCATCCCCATCGACATCGCCATCACATGAAAATAAAAAAAGGAAGGGAATCAATAACGAGGGTGATGATAGGGAAGAAAATGGGTGTTAGTTAGTTCCTTCTTTTTTCTTCAATGTTGAGTGGAAAGAAATGAGGAAGCGAAAGGTGCCACTGCACCCATGGAGTTGTGTGAAGATGTGTAAGCAAGTCAATTTTTTCCTCGCGAGAATTTATTTTGATGGGGATGCACGATGAGGACGATCAGGATCAGGATTACGATCATCACGAGAGGAGGAGAAGAGGACTCAATTACCATTTTTATACATGTTCATGTGAAGATGGTGGTGGTGGTGGGGACGAAGAAGGCGTTGTATTTATTACGAAGCTGACGTTATTCCCGGATTATAAGTTCGTCTGTCCTTCTGTCTGTCTGTCTGTCAGTCTTAAGAAAGAGCATGCCTGTTTGTGAGCAGCCACAAAAAGAACGAGTTTAAATATACATCCTAAAATACGGCCCTAAAAACGCGCAGTTTGATTCAATTCAGATGCATAAAAATAAATAAATAAGAAAACTGCTTCGAAATTCTCATCGGCTACGTATTGACTGACACCACCGGTTTATAAACAATTTTTTTTTTCCTTTCTGACATAATAAAAATGTAAATGTATTCATTGACCATGTGAGCTCGCCGCACTTGGCTGACTGTATGAAGCTTTTTTTTAACGACAAAACAATTAGCCATCCTCATCGTCTCATCTTTCCCTCAAACCTGTCCCTTTACCTACACCTAACTTTAGCAAAACGGATAATCACGCCACATTTCTATGCATACCTGTTCCCTACCTTGCCTTACTATGAACTATATGATTAAAATAAAATTTACCTTCAGCCAACCCAAGCAATCCATTATCAATCTGCGTAGTATCCCTCACTATTTTCAGTAGAAATCAATTAGCTTCCTCCAAACAAGGTCACCCTTTATATTTTCACGACAATATTTATCATTAATGAGGAGACAAATTTGTGAAAAATTTGTGAAATGACTCTACTTACGAGCTGATTGATATGGGATGCAACGTAGTACAAAACATATGCATATAAAAAAGAGCAAGCCCAACGCAACCAGGCCCCAACAAACCAACTCACTCCATTCAAATAAATGGAGAGATAACGTTAATTTACTTGCTCATCTTCACTCCCTCCTCTGCACCTACCTGCGCCTCAATGCATTTATTTGAACGTACTTGAGTCTCAATGGATACTTTATGATTATTACCCCCAAAAACAAGTAAAAACAGAGGAGATGCGATTGTGAGCTACTTTTTTATCAGCAGTACTTTACACATGCAACAATAAATATGCAAAGAAAAAAATCCATTTACTATAGTTTATTTATGAGCTTGCTAGTGAAGTGTTGACTGGTCATTTTTGAGCTGTACATAATGCTTCAAGTAAACAAATAAATTTTATAGATGGATTTTATATTAAAAAGAAACGTGCAGTATGTACATAAAGTGCACTTACATTTTAATACGAATATTTATGCAATGCATGCATATATTTATTTACAAGTTACAACTTAATTTAATAAAATTTCTTCACCCAAAAACTTCACACTCGGCTTCCTTCAAGGGAGCAATAAAAACCAGACATCCTCTGTTGTAATTGAAAATACATGCTTTGTGTTTGATGAACAGGAAAGCTCAAGAAAACATTTAGTTCCCTTGGCGCTGGTCAACCTTTGTTACGGAAATTTAGAGATGGTCATCATGAGCATGATCAGAGCATCATCATCGTCGTCATCATCACTCATTCGATTCCTTCAGTACCTTAAAACATTGGCTACAATTTCTTTTCCTACATCAACTATGCATTAATCCACCAGAGAAAAGAACGTTTGGTCAGTAATGATAATTAATTTTCACTGGGGAGCACAACAACCCATCATCATTCATTATCATTCTCCTTTGCACACCCAATACATATTTCATTGGATTAACTTGTTTATCCGAATGACTCTTGTCTCTTCCTTTTTTTCATCGACGGCCAGCAGCAAGACTAATGTACTTACCGAGGCTTTTATAGACTGGGCAGAAAATAAGACGTTCTGTTGTCTCATCAGCGCTCACAGTTTACCATTTACAATAAAATAATCTATCTACCTGAGAAACGAATTGAGATAAGTAAGGGCACAATAAATAGAGGCTTTCGCGTTGAGGAAATTATCGAGACACAATTTTTATGCAAAACTTGCTAAAAAAACGAGTATAAAATATTCAATCCACATAAGTAAGTACTTAGCTGACATTTGTGCTTAATTCACTTTATTTGCATTACTAACTTTCAGTCAATTTAGCATTTTAATTTTGAGGAAAAAAATATGTGCCATCATCATCATCATCATCATTATCAGATCTGGTTGATGGCTCCATAAATAATTGCTGCTTAAGCTTTCAATTTTATTCCTCCATTCCTTTTACGGTTGGAGCGGACTGATTACGGGGAAAAGGAAGGAATAGTCAAAGCTTAATAGTAAAATTAATGAGATGGAATTGTTATTGCAATTTTCTGTATAAATAAATACCTTCTACACATAAATTGATAAAGGGATGGATGGTCAGTCTTTTCTTGTTTCATATCGAATCATATCACAATTTTTTTCTACTCAAAGCTATAGTTAAAGTTACCCTTTTGTCACTATCTTTGTTTTGACAATAAAGAGCGTTTTGATTCCGTTCCGTTGTTTTTGTTTTGCCTCTTCTCAACCATTTAAGTATGGCTATGTATATGTATCACCGTTGATTATAATAAAAGTAGATAAAAATACTCATAAAAACGTATCTCTCTCTCTATTTTTTCGTTCTTCGTCTTCTTGTTCACCATTGGCATTTATATGTTTCCCCTTCTGTCATTTTTATTTATACCTGGTGATAATGATAAAGTAGTTGGGGTTGGAGGAAGATGTGAGAAGTAAGAATTGAGAGAAAATTTATATGCACGATACAGACATATCGTATTATGGGGAATGATGATGATATGAGAATGACTATATTCAACGTAGGAGAAAGAAAACTAGACTTGAACTCAAGAGCAATCACAAAAAGCCTGAGAATAGGCTTATTTATGCATGTATCTACATTATTTGTGCACATAGTGTAGTGTAGATAAATGCAAAACTCCACCATAATTTTTGTCGTCTCCTCTTAGCCCTGTTGAGTCTTGAGTAAAATAAGTGCAATTCCTTCCCTATCTCCTCTCCTTAACTAATCTCGTTTGTTGAGTTACATAAAAGCATTGGTGTGCATGAACTGAATTTAATTTTAGATAAAAGCTCAATAAATAAAAATAAGTTGTAATCAAAGCCAAGGCAAAGAGCAAAAGAAGGAAAAAAAAAAGAAAAACCACTTTTTTTTCAAACTAGCGAAGAGAGGGAGAGAGAGAGAGAAGATCATGATGATGAGAGGACAAGATTGTGAATGTGTGAAAGAAAAGGGAAGAGAAAGAAGGAGAAAAAAATATCCATATAAAAAATTGAAAGTTGAACTTTTAAAAGTACAGAGAACATTAAAAATCGATCAGAGACTGATTTAAAACTGTATAAATGCATAATATATGTTCATAGCCAATAGAAAAGCGAAAAAAGGCGTAGTCAATCTGTTTTTCTTTTCCTTTCTGTCATCAACATCATCATCATCATCACCGGCAGACTTAAAACGCTGCTTTTTCTATATACTTATTGCAGAGTTTGTAATGCAATGACAACTTTGGAGAGAAAAAAAGAGAAGGCTGCTTGATGTTGATGATGATGTCGACAATGATGTTCCTAAAAATTTGTGTGGTTTTCTGGCCACTTCTCAGCTTTTAAAAAGCAATTGCATTACATTAACAAGAATAAAAAAAATGAAGAGGAGGAGGACCACACGTCTATTAAGAAGTTATGTATTGATTTTTTTAAATTTTTCTGCTCCTTTCTTTCTTAAAAGTGGATAGTTCTTCTTACCTTCTGAGATGAGTCTTTCGCGGATCTCCCAGGCAAAAATGGTAGGGTTCTCTCGTTTGTACTGTTCAATTTTGGCGACGACAGTTGGAGTGGCCACCTTAGGCTTGCTTCCCCCAATTATACCAGGTGGTCTTAGCGATCCGGCTAGAGAAAAAGAAATAAACAAAAAACAAGACAAAGTTTAGTTTAGCCTGTCCTTTATTTTGCTCTTCTAAATTTTATAACATAATATATTTTTTTTTCAAGAAAACAGACTTATAAGGTAAATGTGTAATGTAATAATGAACTATGTATGTATGTCTCAACTTTTAAAGTGAAGAAATAGCTTTTTGAAGATTTTATTTTATGGTAAGTCCAACATTACACTACTTATTATCGATTGTCGGAGGGAGGTAGCCACTTCAACGTGATTGTGATATCTACCTACCGACATTGTTTCTTTCACTGTCAGTTCGCAATATCATCATCCTTTCACTATGTTCGTTCTTGTTCTTGGAGCCTACCGTCTTTCCAGCAATAAAACAGCTTATGTCGTTACATCTATTTTTATGAACTTACTAATAATGGCCATGGCTGGCCAAAAACGCAAGAAATGAGAAAATTAGCACGAAAGCCGCTCAATAATGTGGTGAAATTTCCCCCAAAACATTCCCTTCATTTTGCAACGTCTGCGGCTTCAATCTCTCTTTCCTAAATAGAGCCATGTTTCATGACTTGTGAAACATGCCATTCGGTTTTTATTCGTCTTCTGGCTCAAGGATCTTCATTTCTAAACTCCCATGAACTACTTGAGAGATCAAAACTTGCTAACAAATTGCGATATCAAGAAAAAATTACCACCGCCAGAAACTCAATTACAAGTTTGAGAGGAGTTGGCAAAAGCTTCCACTCCTTTTCAGTCCCCTTTCCCTGCAGAAAACAACTCAACTTTTCCTTCATCTGTCAGTCATCCCAGAACAGAAGTTTAAAACTCAGAAACAATTTCATTAATAATGATGATGACGATGAAAAGATGATATTTAATTACAGTTCAGTCAACTTTTTTTTAGAGGAAAAGGAAAAAAAAAGTTGAATGGAGCCAGAAGCTCCACAGTAAAAGCAAATGTATCATACATACATATCATGATCAACATCCTCACCATCATCATCATTGTGTATGTCAAACTAATGCACTGTTGAGTAAATGGTAGCCACACACAGACAAACATGAAGACAGTGTTGGGATGGGCAAACACAGCAGCAGGTTGATCATTTTAAAATGGTCATTTCATTCATATACTCCCTCAGCCAACCTAATTAAATCCATTTAGTAAAAATAAACAATTCATCTTAGGAGCCAGTAAGTGACAGTGAAAAAAATTAAATGAAGGTTTCATGTACCTGGATTGGCTAGAATATGGTTCTATTTACCTTGCTCACACATTCAGGCTTCATACAAAAAAAAACGTGAAATGAGCGAATAAAAATAGTGTACCACACGCAAGCACGGATGAAAAAGGAAATAGTAAAACCATCATATTAACATTAATTACATTAATGATAATCATAATCACACAGTGAGGCTGAATCTGTGCCCTGTGTGGCTTCATGAGTTTTACCTTTCAAGCTAAAGGAAGGAAGGAATAAGGATTAACCAAAGTCAAAAAATGGACACGAGAACCCTCAGAGGTTTCATTTTTCTTTTTATTCTTCAAAAAAAATAACCAAAAGGATATTCACATTGCCCCATGTATCAGGTAGCTTAAGTAAGTAAGTGCCAGTTAGTTTTTTACTGTGCAATATAACTGTACTGGGATAACTAGCGGATTGCCATTCCCCAGTGTGGGCTGAAATGAAACGATGCAAAATAATCGTATTACTATGCTCATTCAACAACAATAAAGAAACCTCGGCAAATCCCTCCTTTCACTCTATTCTCAATATCATTATGATGTGGTTGGCTAATGGGGTGTTGGTGATGACGAGTATGATAATGGTTCGCACCCGGGTTGGTGTTTAACTTTTCGTTTTTGAATATACGTACACAGAAAGAAAATCATATTAAACTAAACTAAGCGCATCTCTATCCAACCCTGTCCACTTTCCTCCGCTGCTGCAAGTCTTTCTTTCTTTCCTTCCACTGGTGAGCAGATAATTGTGCCGTCTTTAATAAAAATAACAAGAGTATAAAAGCTGCCGCTGCCGCCACCTCCGCTGCTTCGTTTTTTTCTGTTCCCTAATTGTAAAGTAGCTGTCAACAAACTTGGGAGAGATATTTTTTTTCGGTGTGACGAAGAAGTGACAGGAAGGTAGTAAATACAAGATGTACACTATTTTCAAGAGTGTGGATGATGATGAATGATGATGACGAGTTTTTTTTATTAAAAAGCAAAAAATGGTCCTCCTTTCACTAGAATCATGTATTCAGTCTAAACAAAGTCATATCGGCAAAAAAGACACGAAGAAGACCTTCCAGGCGTGCAGTTAATGTGCACTCATTCATTTAATATATATCCTTTCAGGGGATAACGTTCATCATCATCGTCATCATCATTTTTTATTCATCCAATTGTTATAAATGGTTGGCTTAACTTGAATGAATGTTTAGCTGCTGCTCCAACGTTCCAAATGGGATACTTAATACGGTTGATATGTAATCACAACAGAGCATTCATGAAATGATTTTTTTTTCTTTATAAATATATAATTATACACCGAGTCACAATTTCCACATTGAAACAAGAGCTGCCACACACAGTGAAAAAGCAGAGCAGAGAGTCAGTGGCTATACTGCACTGTCTGCTTTGGTTTCGCTATTTAGCATTCTCTTTTAATTGATGTATCTCCATCCCCATCTCCTTCTCATCGAAAAAGTTTTTTTTTTCTATCAGCAACGTTTTTTTTGGCTTGCAGCAACGTAAAAAAGCTGTATTGGAATGTGCTACAGCGCTGTTGTATTTTAACCAGCCAGCGTCCTTGGAAAAGTTTGCAAAAAGGTAATTAAAACTATATATCAGGATAATCAGCATGCGATAATTTTGCCCAAATAAAAATTATCCAATTCAGGGAGTTAATTAAGTAAATCTACAAATGATAGCTAAGAAAAAGCTTATGGAATTTGACTACAGTTTATTAATTCCTTTCTGTTGTCTCTTTATAGTTTACATTACTGAAATCGATAAGCCTGTGCTAAACTGGAGAATTATTTTTATGTTACTCTGTTGAAGCCGGTTTAATCCACATAGCTATACATAAGCTTTTACCTCCCTCCTTTTCCATCCTTTTTGTAACGAAATTGGGTAGTTAAAAAGTGCTTTATCTTTGCTGGTGTAGACTCTCTTAACTTTTTAAGAGTCTTTGAAACAAGTGGGCATGTATTTTTTTATTATCGTTTTTGTATAATAAGGCTGGAGGCAATGACGGAGCGTGGTGGTGGCGATGATGATGATGCTGCTTTTCTTTCTGTTTTTTCTCTCTCTTCTCTCTTGAATCAAAAAATCAGGTAGGGAGGTAAAGTTTTAAAGTATACGTACAAGTCAGTCAGACACACAGTAATAATAATATTAGATGATGATGTCTGTTTTTATTTAATGGATTGACCCTCCTCCCTCCACCTCTTTTTTAACCTTTTTCCCCTTTTCCTTTCTCATTCCCAACTCTTTAAAAAAAGAGCTTGAAGAGGAAAAAGAAAGAAGAAACTTTGTTGTTATAACATTATAATACTTAATGGATCATGATGGCTGATTAGTGATAAGGTGGACACATTACCCCGGTAATTAACACCGGCTCATCATCATCATCCTCATTGTTGTTTTTTTCTCTCCTCTGGTTTCCCTTAAAAATATATGTATTATCCCTGCGAGCAACAATCAAATTAGGAGGGTTTACAACAGGCAAACTGCTTCACCTTATATTTATTCAACACGTTTATATTTATATTTACGCCCTTAAGCAGCAAACGACAGTGATGCTGATGATGACTACGAGGACGACTAAAGAGCCCAAACATAATAATAACAACGAGAGAGGTGGAGGAAAGGTGAGCAAGGAAGTCAACCTTATCAGTTCTTTTTATAACTTCATTTTGTTGAGCAGCTACACTCACAGTCACAATCAGTCTTTCGCTTTTTTAAAAGGCTGAAGAAACTGGAAGAAAAAACGTCTCATGCTTGGTTTGGGGTAAGCTCCTCTAATCTACAGTAATTTATGCAATATTTGGGAAACTTATTTTCATTTTTCATTAAATACATAATTGAATTTTTATGCACAGAATGGAGGAGACCTCCTTTTTCCCAGTAGCCATGGAAGGGAAACAAACTGACAATGAGATGGAGGAATGGGAAGAAGATTAAAAATAAAGTAATTCCTTTTATAGTGTGTCGTTAACACAGAGAAGCAGCTTTGTACATTGGTGTGTGTGTGTGTGTGTGGCAACTTAATAATTATATTTTTTATGAACCCCCGCTTAACAATTTCTTTTTAACTGTTATGCTTATGATATGATTTCGGAAGGGGTACGTGTAGTGTATATGCATGTGTGTGGCTACTTTTAGAAATGAAGTTTTGTCGGAGGAAACTCCTTCCACTTTTGTAAATTTTTATGAGGATTTGTCTAATTACACGTGTCAATAACATAGGAGGATATATAATAATACCTTGTTAATTCTTGTCTTCCTCTTCACCTCACTTATGTATGTTTTAGTGCTAGAGTAGAACCGAACCTCATAAGGGGAGGCGGATATTTTATGCAGTTGCATATCCGTGATACCGAAAAAAACCCAAAATGTTTCTGGAATTGTGTATCCCGTGTTCCCATCCGCCCTTCTTCATTATGAATGCCGTATTAATATTGATTACAATAAAATGTGCCTCAAGTACATTACATTAAATTAAATTAAATATGCATTTAAATTTGTCATATTATCTTCGGGAATCATCAAACTTAACTTGCTCTAATCACAAAACCATTGCTTATTATATTCAAAGCCGCTCATGACTTGCGCGAGTCGAAATCTTCGCCAAAAATTACCTAACCTTTGTTAAAGTGGCAGGCAGGCAGGCATTGTTCGCCCCCAAGTCAAAAAATTAGACTTCATAAAAAATTCTGAACAATGTTGCTTTTGTTTCTCTGGCAAAGAAAAATCCCCAACCACCACCACCAGAACAATGATGGGAAGCAGTTATGTTTTTTTTTCTTGAGAGAGCAATTTTTGTCATTTTTTTAACTTCTCAAATTCTAAATCACGAAGGAGGACCCTAAAAAAATTAAGTATAGAGCAATCCGCAAAAATAACTTTTTCGCAATTATAGTTGACTTATCTAAACTCCATATTATGCTTGCCAAAGCATTTTTTTGCAGTTTGGACAGAGACGACGGGATAATGATAAGTTAAAGGTTGATCTCAAGATAACGTACGTACGGAATAAGTGGGAGCAGTAAGTAAAGCTTCTTCTTGCTTTGCTACGCTACATTAATGAAACATAGTAAGCGAAGTTACCTGATCTCCACACCTCATTATTCCTTTTCATCGCCAACAAGTGCAGCTTTTCAGTAGTTCAACAAACACAAACCAGCAGTATATATATGAGGAGAGTGAATGTCGGCAGAAATAATTATATCGCTAATTACAGGGTTACACACACTCACAAAAACTTTGTTTGCTCACTCACTCGATTCTTCCACATTTTTCTTTGGGATGGATGAGACTCAGTCCCCGTTCCAAAGCCTTATTCATAGCTATTTTGTATTTCCTCCACTAAAAAACATATTTCTTATTTTTTTTTCTATGAGTAATAACAAGTCTTTAAAAATCCATCATTAAACTAAGCAGTCAACTTAGTAAGTCAATAAAAAAAGCTAGCTCTACCATTCCAGCCTTCTCGTCATAAACGCTCCTGTGTACACCTCCTGAATTAGTACTTAGCTCCCTGCTGGATAATATGCGAGAAAACAATTTACAGCTCAAACGCAAAAGCTCATAAAGTTCCCTTTTGTTGCAAACTAGCCATTAGAGAGCTTCATCCATTTTTCTAGACATTTGGCAAAAGTATGTTGTAAAACTGTTGTAAAAACTCGTAAAATAACTTCAGCAAAAAAAAACTTCACTTTTTCCCCATTTTCAAGAACTAGGAATAATAATAATTGTTCAATAACATATTTCATTTCTTCATTTTTTCCCTAAAAAAATCATCCTCTTTCTAAGATCCTGAAACAGATCTTTTCTCACAACAACAAAAATTTGCAACAAAAAAATAAATAAATATAAATAGTGTGTGCTTGTCTCCTCTCTTCCTTCACATATCATCACCGTCATTTTCAACCCATTTTCACATGCTAAAAACCAGTCAAGCGGATTTTCTCATGTAAAACAGCATATTATTACGAGTACATATTATTATTTACTGCATGCATGTAAAATAACTATGTACTTTGTTAAACATCGGCTGGCGACAGCATGACGAGCTTCACCTTTTTTCCAAGACTGCATAAAAAATACATATCAATTGGGAATTTTTTTTGTTGCCGGCCGGGGTAAGTAAGCAAAGCACCTTCTTTAAGTCCAGCCAGTCAGTCAGCGAAACATTAAAATATATTAGCGAACGAGGAAAATAATAATAGCCGATGTAGAAATGAATACATTGTTTTCGTCTGCTTTTCTCCCTTTTTTCACAGCAAAAAACAGCAACACATTTATTTTTGTTTCCCTCGAATGCAGAAATACTTTGTTTAATACTTCATTTCATTCCATGTCGTACAGATTACCTATTTTGCAGTTTGGTGGAAAAGTAATGTTTTTTCAACGAGAAATTGACCGTTCTGTCTGGTTCTGGAGAGATTATTTTCTCTCCTTTCTTGTTGAGCTGGTAAGGATTTAGGTAGGCAGGTAGGTAGGTACGACTGGTTTCTGTCTCGACTGTTTAGTCAGGAATGAATAAAAAAACAGACGCTGCTCTGATGCCGTACAAAGGAAATGAGCCTTTGCTTAATAAAAATTTTCTTTGCGATATATAAATACAATAATAATATTCATGATTGGTTCCACTTCATTTCTCCCCCTACTCATTACCACCAAAAATTCTCTCACTTAGAGAGAGGAACAACGGTGAAGATGATAGCGACAAATGAATACATTTATTATTATGAGCTGTTGCGGAAGATCCAATTCCGAGGAACATCAAAAACTGTGAAAAACATTGAAAAGCGTTTAAGCGTAATTTGGTATACTTATGTTGTGTGCATGTATTGTTTATGAAGTGGTATTTCATTTTGGGAAAGAAAAAAAAATTAAAATGTTCTCGCATAAGGCTCAACAACGTATGTTTCACCGTATATTAAATTATGTGCGTGTACTTTGTTCGGGAAACAACGGAAGGACGGGCTAGACGACGGACGATGAGTTTATCACAAATGCTACCGCTTCTACTTATATGATGAGGACGGCATGTGTGCAAAAATGTTGTTTTATTTGGTAAGATTAACTGACCGACACGGCGAAAAAAGTTGAGTAGAAGCGGTACCGCCGCCACCATCCTCCCCATCAACACCAACACACATCATCCATCTCCCTGACCCCATCTGATCCGCCGTTGCTCATCCTCGTCGTATGTATAAAAGGGTAAGTTTTCTTTTTTTGGGGGGAGACATGGGAAATGGCATGTGTATTAAAGTGGATTTTTTTTAAATACTCGAAATTACTGTACGAAAAATGTTTTCTGTGTTGGTACCAGTATGCTCGATGAAGAAACATGCATCTATTTAGACATTTTTTTTTGGCTTTCACGAGGGAAATATATTATTCATGACTACAGTATCATTTGACGGATCAGCTTGAGGAGGATGAAGCCAAGAGTAAGTGGTAACTTGAGAAGAAGACGAACAAGTTGAGTATAAAAAGTGTAAAGTAAATATATTAATACGTTCAACTTTATAGTGTGTAGGCTAGGCAGGCTTCGGATAGATATACGATATATTTTTTCATTAGTGAGTCGACTTGTTTTTTTTTGGCATTATGTAATAATTGCATGCAACATATATTAAGAGACTGGCAAATAATTCCGTGCAAAAAAAAATGCTGCGAAATTAGATAGGTACTTAATTTTATTTCACTTTAATGGATGATCGTAAAAATAAATTAATATGTAGTTTATAGAGTACAGGATCATTCACACCATTTAGGTATTATATATCTTTCATGAATGAAAAGTTGGCCTTTTCAATTTTCCCTTCCAATCTCCCGTCGAATTTGTCTAGGGGAAATGAGATGGGTCCTAATCGCAAGCAGTTTACAATCTTTATATTGGGTAATGCAATAAAAACAACTTTTTCTCCTTTAACGCGACTCCCCTTACCCTTCATTACTCTGTATCACTAGTATCGCAACAAAAGCTATCACCTTCCGAACCATTTTGTCATTTTGGCAGGGATCGTGAAACACTTGGGACTTTTTATACAGACATACACCTGCAACTTTTGAAACATACACTGTTACAGAGATGGGCATATCGTATAACCCTATAATACATATAATATATCGGTCTCTTAATTTTCTACTTAAGTGAATTCGGATTTCAATGATCCCACTTGTCGTTTGAGCAAAGCCAGCAAAAAACAGAACAGCACAATTATTTTTGTTGTTAATTTCATTGAGGCGCTATCGTCTTCAACGATTTTAAAATTGAGGCTTGATTAGATTAATCCGTTTGCTTTCTCTGACTTGCTTTTGGCTTGCCTTTGAAAAGGAGAATATAAAATTAACGAGTTAACGTAAATCCTAAACTACAGATATTCTAAACAAACTTTATGCAATATTCGCAATTAGTTTTTACATATTATTATTTTTTCTAATTATGCTCATTGTTAACTTTTCCTTAGTTCCACTTGACCATCTTAACAGAGTGATTATTGCGAGTTTGCGATAATTGTAATGTCTTTTTAGCGAAGAAGTTCTCTTTGAAGAACTATGAAGCTCGCAAAAAATGCAATTTGAAGTTGATATTACAAAAATGCATTTCTTACTTATCTATGACCAGCATCGCTGCTGTAAAATTCACTAGATAAAGATTCTACTTGATAACCAATGTACGCATCATCAGCTACAGTACAGTGAAGCGGAAGATGAACTGATGATGATGACGATGATATGTGAAGAATCGCATTATAATGCATTCCATTAAAGAGCCTGATCAACTTAATGAGTAGCTTGTCGCATTTCCCTCCTGATAAGGGAGATGACTGCTGATAAAATTCAAAGCACTCTAAACGTTTCAGGTAGTAAATTGATGATGCTGGCTGGATGGATCTTATTTAATTTGGAGGAGTCCTACTAAAACCAAGCTATATTTTTTTTTGTCAAAAAGTTTCTGTTAGTTTGTTTTTGTTATACTCACCCAAATACTTATTTCATTTTATTGATTATTGATTTACATAATTACATAATGATGGACAGGATTTGGTATTAGCATTCCACAAAACATTTTACTAAAAATTCTGAGCACGACATTTCTCACACTTGGCCATCCTCTCGGAAAGTGCACTACAAACTAGTCCAGCTCTTCTGCTCATTTCCTTTAAAATGCAACCAAGTAAAATATACAGCGTAAGAAGATGTTGACATCGTAAAAATTATCAGATCAGCTTTTTTATCTCTCTCCAATAATGTGTGAGTGTATTAAAAGCAGAGAGATAAATGAAACTGTGATAAAAGTCGAAACAGCTAATATCCACAACTGGAAGCTGGCAGTAAAGTAAGTGTATCGTAATGTCTAATAGGAGATGGGGAAATGCAAATGCAAGAGTAATTTTGTGCTCTCCATTTCATTTTACTTATCATTGCAATGAACTTGTTAGCCACGGTCATCAAAATTTCTTCTTTTTTTTAATTGATCGGAGCCTCTAAGATATCAGTTTTGGTTAGTCTATCATTTATCCCATTCACACCTTGATAGTGCATTTTGTTCTGCAGTCGCGAAATTCTAGTCCCAATAAAAACAACAGATTAGCATTTAGCAAACTAAATATTGTATGTTAGGCTCAAGTTGGGATTCTTCATTATTTCATCAAAATAAAATTACGCACGTGTCAATATTCATTACTGTTCCTGGGCTTGAAACAGGATAATAATCAGGACGAAT
>JAQGAI010001275.1:0-15316 GCA_034696905.1 Lepidocyrtus violaceus | reverse complement strand
ACTTAGCCCGTCCTTCAAAAATGGCTGTACGGAGTAAGCTCTTTATTCTCCCGTCCATGGACGGGGGCAAGTCTAGTCCATATAATATGTATAAGGTGTGATGTGGTGTAGCCGGTTTTTCAGAGACGGATTTTTTTCACTCTCCGTCTTCTGCCAGGGAACAACTACACAATACAAGAACAACAACCCACCAGAGAGAGAGAGGGAATGGGAGAGAAAACAACAAACATACATAAATGTCGCTTCCATAATGTTTCACATTCTCATTTACTTCATATCACGCACCTGAACCCTGACTGCCAGTAAGGCCTATCCTTGCTTTCTCCCACTCTCTCTCCCCTGTCTTGTAGTAAATGAACGGGAAAGGAGGAAAAAAATTGTTGGTGCTAGCTCACGGCTCAGAAGAGGAGAGAAAACCGCTCGGAAGTTCGAAGGATATTTTTTTTCTTCGTACTGGAAGTGGAGTGGATGCGGAAGGAATGGAAAGGAGCTTGACTGGAGCACGTTCCCGAAAAACAAGGGAAGAAAATAAGCTCATGCAACTTTGAAATTAATAAAAAAAAATCTTCCTCTTCTCTCACAAGTTCTCCATCTTCTTTCTCCGTCCTAGCTAACATAACATGTTCCATGTTGTTATGGAGGGTGACCGGGAGGGAATAATATGTGTGAGGTGAGCTCTTTCCGAGAAAAATCACGAGAGTCATATATTTTATCCTGAAGCAGAAAATACGCCCTATTTCCAATACATACTTACTTACTTATGAAAGTTGTCGTTTTTAGAGGGACAATGACTGGAAGTGGCATGAGCAAGGCTATTAACTAGTAAGTAGAAGTGAGCTTGAGTCAAAGTCTGGTTGGGTCTGTTTTTTAGTCAGATCTTTTCTCCTGCTTGTGTCTGACTTTGGAATAACAAGGTAGTCGGGAGGGATAGTGCCATGCCATGTATCGCTTAAGTAGGAGCCGGGTGAAGTTGACACGTCTTTTTTAGTGACGAGGACCCGGAATCGCTTAAATTCTAATGCTTATCAGGTAGGCATAATAAGTAACGCACATTAAAAAGGAATATGGGAGGAACCGAACCCCAGCCTGTTTATGGAAGGAGAGGAGCCCAAGCCCGCAATTATAATTTAGCCAGAAGGTGTTACATATCCTTACTCAAAATGAGCAAATGATGATGAGGAAAATATGTAGCTGGTTGTGTGTGGTTTATGTAGCATGGCCTGGTGTTCCTCCGTATTGAACAATCGTGTGATATGGCTGTCGAATCAAGAAATAGGTCTTGGTCGATTTCGTTAATGGACATAGGTAAGCTAAAAAAAAAGCAATTGGTTTTGGAGCTCCTCCGCATTACCTTTTTACTTTTGACATTCTACTTGTTTATGTTGTCCATGGGATGATCTATAAATATCCTGACGTCCACTTGAAATAATGCATAATATGGTTGGAGTAGTGCTGACTGATTCCCTCCTATGGGTAGAAGAGAAAAAGAAAGACTGATTGATGATGTTTTATAATGGCTCTTGCACTTTAGAGGAGAAAAAGTGATGGTTACTAGAATTGAGTGGCAAACCTGATTCACCTCTCTCCCCTCATTACTTATACTTATCGGGAGAAATTATTGCTTGGTTTTTTAATGTTCGGACAGAATGTTAAGTCGTGCAAAAACATGTCGTTCTTCACTGACTCCGTTGGAGTTGGAGGAGCGCAGCACAAGCAAGGGCGTTTGTCCTTCAGTCCCGTAACATTACATATCATTACATAATTTCTTTTTTAGGTTCCAGAATAGGCCATGTTACTTATGCTTTAAAAAAATGTTTATGTTCTTGATAAAAAATAGCTTAAGGTATGACTAGGTCTACATGTGGTGTGGCTGATGATGTTGTTGATGATGGTGTGGTGTTGGTCATTTCATTTCATAACGTAAACACACTTGAGACGATCATAACCATAATTTTCTTTTTATCGCAAGCATTATTTTGACATTAGACAAGCTTAATAATATTAATAACAGTGAGTTAAAAAGTGTTGCATCATTTTTCATCTCCTTCATTCAGCGACTGACACATGGACATGGACAGGGGGATAGTAGTGGCAGAAGGAGAGAAAGAGAAAATGAAAGAGAGGACTTGTTCTCCAAAGGTAGTGCCTATGTAACTAGGCATATTTATGTATGATGGAATTTGGTTTTGTTCGCCTTTTCTTCCCTCTTTGAATCCAATTTTATAAAGTGTGCTTCATCTTCCCCTACTTATGCCAATATGCCGCATTGCCGGTGATCATAATTATGGTTGGTAAGTATGGTTGTTTCTGTTCCGACATGATTCTTGGTCTTTATTATGGTCAGGCGTAAGCACGGCCATTCCTAAACCCATCTGGTCCCACTACAAATACATTATTATAATTTTCTCACATGGCATAGGTGGGTTGGTCTGGGTCTGGGTTATGGCATGGCCCCGTTTTTTATCAAGAAAATAGTCCGGGTTGTGAAATCCAGATATAATCACCATCACCAGGTCCTGTTTAGCGAAAGCAAGTTCTGTTGAGACTGAGAGCGTTCCATTGTTAGTAGCCAGCCAGAACTAGAACCCTGCCCAACGGTCTGACATGACATGAGCGCTGAATGAATGGGTTTTGGTCCCAAGCTCGATCTTGATATTTCATCCCTCCTCCTCATCCTTACCACCACCACTTCCTTCCTTTCTTTATCACATTAAAAACAATCATTTACACAGACTCCGCTGGTAAAAAAACAGCATAAATAAATACTACAAAAGTAATTTTAATAAAAATTATGTCCATTCAACAACAATAACTCATATTTGTTCGTTGGCCATGCCACTTTAGCACCACAGAGCTTCCTCACTCATTTCACCTTCCATAAAGTATTTATTTAAAATTAAATCTATCCATGGACCCATCCGTGTCCAAATCTCGTTATTGTGTTTTTTTACACTTGAGCCTTGCCTCTTTTCCTGTGTGGTTGATGTTATTTAATGTGAATGTAGCTTCCTGACTCCCTGACTGAGGGATAGACAGGAATTATGGCTGTCTTGATGTGTTTGAGTCACATCTGTAACGTGTAATTATCTTAGATCATTTCCCTCTCACCAGCAAGAAACTCAAAGTAAAGCTGGGAAGCAAACAGAATAACAAAAACACACACTGTTTTAGAAGAGCTAAAATACCACCACCATCACCCACAGCCACCATCCACCACCACCACTTGTTTGTGAAATCAACTTAAACAGCAAGCATAACTTTTATTATACCTTGATAACAATGAGCAACAGTTCAGTTTACAAGAACGGGAAACGCTTCCGCACATTAAATACTTTTTATGTTGTACACATGATAACAAACAAACAGACTATTTTTTTCCCGTAAAAAATCATCCTTTCATAATAATGATGATGTGATGAAGATAAATATACTTACTTGCTACATAATATACCCATTGTGTTCGCATTTGTTTTTCCCTATTACTCGAATTTTAATTTCCATTTTTGAGCATTATTACATTTTCCCCTGCTCACCTTGGTGCCGTGTGTTTACTTAACATTGTCGTTCATGATGATGATGATGATGGAATAGATTATTACTTACCTCGTCAAATTCATTTTCATTCCTTTATGTTCCGTTTGTGACCAACTTAATTTGAGTTTTTACGAATTGGCTGCCTGACTTACTTACAATTACAATTTACCCCTTTCAATTTCCAGTCTTCTTTTGTTATTCATGGAAGATTTTTGTTTTCAATTAATTTCCAATTCTAAGAAAAACAGGTAGATGTACACAGGTAAACATAATCCGGAGCATTTGTTTTAATGGTGAAAAAAATCCGAATGGAGGATAAAATTTCTGAGATTTCTCACATGAAAAAAATAGTAGTACAAGGTAAACAACTAGCGTGTTTATGCAGGAACTACTCCCACCATTAATGCTACTCCACCGTCATTGCCACCAACCATCATCATCATCCCATGTAAAATTGTTTTACAGGGAAAAACAATAACATTATTGCATCATATTATTAGAGCAACGTTTTAAGTGTATGACATGTTAAGAGCTAACCTGTGAGAGTTGTTGGGAATGAGAGGTGCTGGAATGGAGGAACTCGGTTCAGTTGGCCTGGACTGGCCTGACTTGGCCGGGGAGGAAATATTTAAATACCTTGTCCATGTCCATCCATCCCCTTTCATTTTTTTTCCTGAAATAAAAAAAAAGAAACTGGCGATGGTGGTGGCAGCGTAATAGCTCACATCACATCATCCAAATCCATCAGACCATGGATTTACCTCTGTATTGGAAGGGTTGGTGGTGGTAGCTCCGGCTCTTCACATTTTGACTTTGACTTTTTTTTAGCTACCTGAACAATCAAAAAAGAACCATTCTGCCCCTATCAGTTCATCTTTATAAATGGCTAAGCCTTTTGTGTTGTTTATGCTTGTTCCATTATATTTACCTATCCACCTTCATGATGATTCTCCTCAAGAATAAGACTTGACTTGGCTTGTTTACCTAAGACTTGTTTTCTGGGGGGATGCTGGCTGATGTGTGTGAAAAGTGAGATTGGAATTTGAGATGGTGTGCGTAGTTATAGCTTGAATGTATGTATGTATTATTAGGAGTGAACCAAGCTTCTCCCCGTTTTTACTACTTTTCTTCTCTTCGTCTTTTTCCCCATCAAAAGCATCAGCATTTAACAGCAAACATCACTTTATCCATAGTGCCATCAAGACAGAAAAAAGGGAAATAACAGCATATCAACATCAGGACTGAAACAGAAAGCATATTTATTCCATCCATTTCTTGACGATCGTCATCCTGACCTGCTGATGATGACGATGATGATCAGATCAGAATAGGGTTGGTTTTCAGTTTTTTTTTTCAAATATTCCGTAAAGGTAGGAGCAGGAACAACGAGCTAACCACGATATTATTGATGATAATGAGACGATATACAATCTCGTAAAAAAAGAAGAAAAAAAACTTTATTTTTTAACATTACATCAAGGTAGTATTTCCTTGCACATCACATTAAATACATTCCCTTTATTGTCTGTGTACATAACACAAGGGAGAGAAACATGGAGGAAAACATTCACATAAAATGATAAAAAAATATTTTCTTACCTGGGTCTGTTCTTTAACTTATAGCTACCCACACATATAAAAATGTTGGAGAAAAGGAAAAACTTAACAGGCACTTCAAAAGTATTACGCTGTTCTTGTTAAATTTGTATGATAGTCATAAGATGTAAAATAAGTAGTAAAAGAGTAGGTAGTTGAAACGTAGTAAGTTTTTTTTCTACTCGAAAGAAAGGTTTTTTCCTCTCCTTCCTTTCTTTTGATGTGACTGACAGGACGATGGAGAGAGGAGCCATCGATTCGTTGCGTAAACGAGTGAATGCGCGCACATAAAGTAACCTTCATTACTCACAGTCTCCTCCGGTCAGTCATGGCTTATTGTTGCAGGTTAAGAACCCTATTTATCTAGTGGGGAGGTGGATCCCAATCCCGATCCAACGAGATTTTTTTTGAGCCTGTGCATGCCGCAACGGATTTTAATACTACGGACATGTGCTCCGGCTCTATAATCAGTAAGTAGTTAAGTCACTTGAATGGGATGGATATTATTGGATGGGATGATGGGGCCTAATGATGTTGGATGATCATGATGAAATATCTATAAAAAACAAGTAGAGGCTTTTCACTCACTGATCACTTGGCTGAATAATGTGTGCTAGGGTTGCATTCAAGTTGGTTGGAGTAACGCATCAGAAATGGGAAAACACACGCATTCCTCTTGTTTGTGCGTAATTACATTCATAAATTTTCTATACTCCGGTGGCTTCAGTCTTTAGAGACGGGAAATAGTTCTGCGTTTGAATTACATTTTTTTTCAAGAAACTGCTGGGGCAATTCTAAAATGCAGCAGCCGGTTGGTAGTTTCAGAACTAAGCATTGAAATAGTCACCTCCATTCCTTTTTTCTGAATGCGGTGTTTACAAAGAAGTTCAATAATTAAAAGTTATTGACATGGGTGATGATAGGCACCAATTTTAGACTTATCTCAACGTTAACATTTCGGAACTCTTCTACTATACTTAAGCAGGAGGAGCCGCAAACTTACGTAATTTCATCAGTAAAAATATGCACATGTGTCCACCAAGACGTTCATCGTTGCATATTATTTCCGTGTATTAAGAAATGTAAAGCAAATTGACTTAAGTATATTTTTAAAAACAACTTGGGTCTGGGACGTGAAATGCTCTTTAATTATTCAATCAAAATAATGCAAAATAACATTGCGACTCAATCCATTAGAACAAAACAAATAATCCAGTAATCTTTATTATTTAATTTTTCTCCATCAAAAATTGTCTGTTTCTGTCTCATGTATTATTGGAAATGTGATACTTTCCTCGTGAAATATTACTGCTATTATTATCCTACAATGAGAAGCTAGACAACTTCGTATACTTATTCTTTGATATTTGATATTGAGCATTGCCATTATCAACATCATCTTCATATCATCAATTCCAGTCTAGTTTTTTGTATTTATCAACCCATATCAATTTTTGATGAGAACAATTACTATTATACAAGTTATTGAGAGTGAAGAAAAAAACCAACCTTATCTTCACTTTTATCTGGCTTTGTCTATCTATCTGGAATCCCCACTTATTTTGAAAGCTTCATACATACCTTCCATCCATTTCCACTGCCTCCCTCCTCACTTACTATTACCATTCCGGTTACCTTCCTTTAACCCTTAAAAAATCCTAAATAAAAATTATCCTCCCTCGGACAAGACCCCAGACATATAGGTATTACTATATTCTGATCTGATGGTGAAGAAGCCAAAGAAAGATGATAATGGGGAAAATGGATTCTTATTCTCTTTCCAATTCCAACCAACATTGTTATTTTTTTTGACAACTAAGTCAGTGAGCAAGGAAGATGTGGAGGCTTCATCCAAAGAGACCAGAGGAAAGCAACCCCACTACAGTATTAATATTTCTCTTCAGATATTATACAAAAAAAACTGGTCTTATATAGGTAAATACTCGCTTGCATCACATCTCACACATCACATCATCTACCTAATACATATGATGATCATGATGCTGCTGATGATGATGATGGCGATGATGATGACGACCATTTATCTCCTTCTCTTTCTTAACACAATTTGAGTTGAGGTTGGTACAGGCACTCCTTTGTGAGTTCCTTGCGAGTGAGAGAGGGAGAGAGAAAGAGCAGTGGAGTGGATTTGGATGGAAGTGTATTAAATCGTGATGTGATGTAATATTATTATTGTGTGTTAATATAAAAAAAAGTATCATTATCCACTATTTTCACTCTCTTTCTCTCCGGCTTTTTATCATTCATGTACTCTTGAAGTTTGTGAGAATGGTATTTCTGTAGTTCCCCTACCGTCATCATCATCATGATATAATTTTTTCCCCTTTTGCATTTGGCTCGGATTATATTCTAAGGAGGATGATTGTTGGAGTAGACGTGGACGACAGTGGAGTCGAGTCTGCCAAGGCTGGTGTAATAATAATAATAGTCCATACCATACCAGAAACATGAATACACATACACATGTCCATGACATTAACAAATGTATGCCGTGTGAAGCATGATTACTAGAATCAGAAAAAAAAAGTTTTTTATTTACGAAGAGTGATCCTTTTTCATCGTGATGATGATGATACAACCCAACAAGAGAAATAAAATACCATACAAAAAATGCTTTACAAATCACACATGCTTATTTTTTTATTTAAAAAAAGAAAGAAGTAAAGTTCAAGCTTGTGATGTGATATTATCTCTGTGTACCATCAACATCCACTACTATCACATCAGCAGCCATTATCATTATTATTATTGCTGGAGTATGTAGTAGTGGTGAATTTGGAGTGGAGTAAGTAGAGGAAGAATAAAAATCTGTCTCGTTTTTTTTTTCTTTATCCTTTCGTGATATCATGTAATCAACTGCAATTTGCTTTGTCATATCAGAATAATGGGTAGTTGGTTGGATGAGGGCCTTCATTTAGTTTTTCTCAACATTTATTTCAAGAGTCATGGGCTGACGTAATAATTCCCAAACAAAAGTGCTAGTAAGTTTTCAGGATTGGAAGGAGAAGAAAAAGCATTGGATTGGATGTTGAATGGATGGTTTGAATTTAGGAATTCTATTTAAGAAGTCAAAACTATTTTTTCCCACTCCATTCCCAAATCCTCAGTATGAATAAGTTTGACATATTTTTTTTGAAAACAGAGTTGTCATATTTCTCAATACGAGCAAAATTCCATGATCATATTTATATAAGGATGATGACGACGGAGGACAAGTGGAAAGAATCATTTTTAACGTCTTGTTTCATATTAGATGGTTTTCCCCCTAGAACATCCCCATCACATGTCTGTAGGCGCTCAAGCTGTTTGTAATCAAATACATGGGAGGAGGTCTGACTTTGGAGGAGAATGAAGATAATCATGATGACGATGATGATGTAGATGACAGAGGACACATTTTTGTCCAAAGTGCTTTCTTCATACATAATTTCATTTTCATTCCTTCCTACCCCCTTTCCCCTTCCACATCATCCTAAAGATCCTAAAAAGAAGAAAAAAATCTACTTGAAAAATTACATGCAAAAATATTTCTTATAAGAATACCAGTCATAATCATCATCCACCCATTCCATCCATCCATTCCTTTCCTGTTGAGTTGAGCTGCATAGTTTTAAAAAATTAACAACATATTTTTCCCAAAATATTTTTCTAGAGCTATAAACGAGAGAGCGGTACGGCATTGCATAGCTCTCCCCGGTTCGTTTTGACAAATGTCTTAAGTAAATAACTTCCCCGTGTAAGTAGTCAGAGTGGAAAAAGATGAAGATGAGCAAATGACACGTATCGTATCGCGCTAAAGCTAAAAAAAGGTTGACTTAAGAAGAAAATGAAATGAGTTGAGTGAGATTATATTGCAGGCTCATCTTCATCATCGTCATGATCATCATCGTGGTCCAAATGATTGCCCCGTAGTTTGTATTATGGTGCGGTGGTGGTGGTTGTTTTCCCCGAGCATGGCAAAATCCGTTTCTAATGAGTGACGCCAACCGGAGGATAATTTATCAACTTCTTTCTGACTCCCTCTCTCTCTTCCTTGCCTTTGCTTGCTTACTCACTTATTTCCTAATGTATGTATTATAAAAAGTATGATCTACCACAACTAGGCACAGGGAAGAAGACAAGGAATCTAATATGAATTTTACTCCCCTTTCCTCATTCGAATGTACATACTTACTCACATCTTGAATCTCACCATTACTGAATTATTATGGGATTTCTGATAGTCAGAGTCAAAGTGAGAATGGAATGAGATTGGAGAGAGGGGAGGGAGAAAAAAAGAGGAGCTCACACAAAACTAAACATTGTATTATTCTGTTATTATTCTTCCCGTTTCCATTCACATAGAAAAAGTCATAGCGTACGAAAAAACACTTGTCGGGATAAACTTTGTTTGAAGGCAAATATAAGATCAAGATTTGAAAATTAGCTAAACTGGATGGTTTGGTTCCTTTAAGTTTATCCTAGTTTGAATTGCAGGATCTAGAATTTATTTTTAAATCTTTTCCAAATTGTATTGTAACGGAGGTTTGTTTCCAATAAAATGTCCAGTGTACACTTGATAAATGGACGACTCACTTGATTATCAAGATTAAATGTAGGTAAATGTAGGTCTTCATTTATTTAAGCACTACCCCACGATACATAAGCCCAAGACGATTTAATTTTTCCTCTTCATGTCATTGCCAATTTTCACATTGAAAACTGCATTGCGGAGTCTGAAAAGTTATATTTATTTCCTGTTGGTTATTACGGGTGGTCTGGGTCTCGTGGTATTGGCGTCTCACTTCTCTTTTTGCTTATTTATAGGTGCTGCAGTGCATTGTTACTAATGTTGATCTAAAGTTTGAAGAAATTTATTTTCTTGTGAGAAATTTCCCCAACTCAAGCACAGCGTATAAAAATACATGGAAAGAAGGAAATGCTGCTGTCTCAGCAGAAAAAAACTGCTAGTTTTGCCGGAGATGAAGATCGATTTCTCCGGGTTTTTCTCCGAAAAAGCAATACCCGGTTAGTTTCTCTCTCTCTCCATTTCAGTGTCTGAGAAATTCTTCATCTTAACAAACATTTCTACTTTTGTAGGTGTTACGAAATATGTTTTCTACCTACTACTACTACTACTGTACTGTTGCCCAAGTGGATAGGGAACAGTCTTTCCAGGGAACTCGGTAAATTATACATTTGACAGAGAGTGAAAAAAATATCTTTATACTTATTTCTCTCCACTTACTTCCTAGAAACAAACCTCTCTGAAGCAACTGCCTACGCGTGATAGGCACTTAACAGTTAACTTACTTAATGTAACATGGCATGGATGATGGCACTTTTTTTTTAGAAAAAAACTCATGCAAAAAAATATCAACCTAGAAAAAAAATACAACAGCAGCGGTACACAGGTAGTTGAGTGAGCCAGTATAAAAAAAACAAGTAATTTTATTACACCAGAATTACTCCCAGAGCTATCATTATTACCATCAAAAACACCAAACCAAACAGAAGGGAAAAATTGTATCCCTGTCCATGTCCATGTCAAAATGGTGAACCTTTTGCATACTCACATATTACAGTAATTGAAATGACAGGATAGAAAAGAAGAAGGAGAAAGAATATAAAAACGCCTGAACACAAGTAAGTGGCATGGCTTGGTTCTCTCTAGTCCACTTTTTTCTCTCTATTTGTATTTTATTTTGCTACCGAACCAAAAAAAAAACGTTCATGTTTTGATGTCTGATGCGATAATCATCATCTCATATGAGGAGGCGGTATGGAGCTAGATTAGAAAATTACATAAATCAAAGTCTACACTAGTTGGGTTTGTTTTACTTGCAAAAAATGTATGTTATTATTGGGGGTGACCCATCGCATCGCATGTGATGGCTGAGCTGAGCAGAAATCGTAAAATATTCTTTTTATTTTTTCCTTAGCATTTCTGCCGGACTTCTACTAATTAAGCAACTTGTATATTTATACCTGTTGTGATGTGATATGTGAAGTGATGTGCTCCCTGCTTGGCCAGCAATCCTCATTTATTATTTAAAAGGAATTGTGCATGATTTTGATCCACTGATTGCAAATGTTTATATGGGTTTGCATTCGCTTTTTGGTTTTTCGCAATTTTATTCAATTAGGGAGACACCTCCGTGTAAAGTTTCACAAATATGCGCTAAACCAGCAGCAGATGTGCTTGTAAAACAGGTTCTTCTTCCATCCAAACCCTCTTATTAGGTTACACGAGGGGATGATAATATCTTTCCTTATTGGATATACGATGTCAATGATTTTGATCGGGAAAGGGAGAAAAAGAAACAAAAAACAGGAGGAAAATTTCAAGGATTATTGGGAAAGGCACTTTAGCATAATTTTTCGGCAGAAAAATAAGTTGAATATTCATAAATAAATGGTAGCTAACTACCTAACGCTAACAAAACTAGAAATGAGATTAATGCGGCGAATTAGCCGGGAATAGTATTTTTTCTTCATCAAGCTACTTTGTATGGTGAAACTCGTAGATCATCTCGAGACCTGAGAAAACATCGCACATCCCACTTCTCACTTAAGTAACTTCAAAAGATTTGCCGACAGACCGGCATCAGTTTTAGTCCCTGTCTCTTGCTCCTTACGTAACATCTTTAGTTTCCTTAAAAAATATATAAAAAACTACTAATTTTTTCTCCCTCTTTTTCTTAAACTTTCTTGAAACAGTGAGGATATCAGGCTAGGGAGAGAAAAAACAAGGGAAAAGCAGACTAATATAAATTTTATTTTTGAAAAAAATTCTCCCACAGCAGCAACATAGCGCATGAAAGCGTTGTATTTTTAAGGCAAGAATTTTCTCTCTCTTATAGTTCGGTTCTCTCCTGCAGATCCCAATGCATCTTTGTCATTCTTCATCAGTTGACCTGTCTGCTCTTTTGAAATGAGCTCTTTTCTTGTTATCCGTCTTTTTTTCTTCCGTGTTTTTGTGTGTGTGTAACAACCGAACAGCAGCGTCAGTCGTCAGTAGCATCACCACCACCACTACCATACATACGTAACATACGTACAAAAAAGTAAACTCCTTTTTCGACTTTTGTCCCCTGTAAGTTATTGTTTAAAACTTAGCAGGCATTCGAAAAGCAAGGGAAAAAAATCTTGGTTAAAAAAAAAGTGGTAAATAGTGAAAAGACAAAGTGAGACGATGAGAGAGATGAATAGGACTCATTCCGTAAAAACAACAAGGCTAAATTGGAAAGAGAGCAAAGATGAAGATATATGTAGGAATTGTATCGTTGTTATTGATGAAAGCAATCCAATGTCTCTTTGACTTTCAAGGTCAATCTCACTTATCCTGAGTTTGGACTAGTTTGAAATTTTTTTTTAGGAATGAAATGAAAAGGAGGAATAGCTTGCATCTGCAACATTAATTTTACAAAAATGGAAAGAAAAGAAGAAAGCATAAAAGATGCCTACAAAGATATCTATCTATCTATTCTAAATATAATCAAACCAGGCAGGCAGTGATTCTCTTCGGGTGCGACTTCGTTTTAAGGCACAGATGTTGAGGGAAAAGAGGAACATTGTTTATTATACACAAATACATGGAGGAATATTTATTGTCTCTATCGAAGAAAGATATATGTCAAGTCATGCAATTACGTTTAAAAAAAGGCGCTGAACTTGAATTTCTTCCTTCGAAGACAATGACACAGGATAAACATTCAAGTTTAAATAAGATGCGAGCAAAAAACGCACAAAAAACGAATAGTATTTGTTTATGTAAATTTTTTAGTAGCTGACTTCACTCAAGTTTCGAAGAGATTGTTAAGTCAAAGGCAAAGTTTTGCTTGAGGATTCAGGAAGGAAGGAAAAAATGTTTCGGGTCATACGCCTTTTGGGGGTGATGGAAGCATTATTCAATCATCATCATCACGGTCGTCACCATCAATTCAATAAGAAATAATTTTAAATAAACATTTCATATCATCATCCCCCGTTACCAATAAGCTAAATCCATATTATTATTATTTTCTATTAATAATTAATCAATATTACATATAAAAGAGTCACATGAGCATATCGAGCTCTTTCAGACTGGGATAAATATGTTTCTCTCCTCTTCTTCCCCGTTCATTATTCATTTCAGTTGAATGGGATTTCATTCATCGATAGGGATTTGTTATTATTATCCTGAGAGAGAGGAGCATTGCAAGCAATGAAACATCAACAACGATTCAGTTCAACTCGCAGAGGTATTCAGCATCAAACAAACTTACATAACTTGTACATGTTTGATTGAATACGGATGGAAAAGGGAATAGAATACAAGAGAGAGAAAAAAATCTGTCATAGTCATCATTTCATTCTGATTCGAATATAAAAGGACTCTCTCTCTCTCTCTCTGCCAGGCAGAGCTCTTTACCTTTCCTATTCTATTCATGCCCGTCTCTCCTTTCAATCCATTTTCGGTTGATAGTATTGTATTGTGCATGTTTTGCTGGGAGAGTGAAGTAAGTGAGTACAAGTGGAACTCTCTCCGAACAAGTAAATGATCTGTGGACACATGTTCTCCTATTCATTTCCGTAGCATCTTTTATCATGGCTCATCAGCGTTTGATTTGGGTTTGCTGTGAGATGGACGATTCGAGGGGACGAATAAACATTCTCTCGGCTAAAACAAAACGAATGGTTTTTTTTAAATATGAAATAGATGGCTATGGCATAACAAGTTTAAAAAATCGATCACTTCAATCAAAGAGTTCAGTCAAATATGATGATCAGGATGACTGTGGGGATGAAGGTTTTTAAAATTACGAAGAAACAGTGTCTTTTCTTTAGAGCACTATTCACATCAAGAACCAATTCATTTAAAAATTTGACTCTCTACGGAACGTGCTTAATTTAAAGATGGAGAGAGGACAAACCTTGATAATTCAGTAAAATAACCTTTGCTACTTTATTTTGCTGTTCTTGTAAATTCCCAATGAAGTAAGAGGAGACTATACGAACTAGGTAGTTATTTTTTGCTTTCCATTTCCACTTTCCCCTCTACTTATTTTGAGGGGGTCCCCTTTCCTTCACTTTGTTATGTGAGTGAGTAGTAGCCCTAGCAGTATGTATTTTGGAAAGCTGTGAGGGGCTGTCAATTAGGTTTACTGACAAGTTAAAGGGAGTGACAAGCGATTCGATCAAATGGGTGTGCGTATGTGAATGAGCTGGAGTTCGAGTTGAGTGTTATTTGGTATTATGGGCATATGCATGAGTTCTGGAGTTCCCTGGAGTGAGCTATCTAGATCTTGCACTGGCACTTGACTCTTTTATACACTTATGATGATGATGACAACGGGACATACTCAAGCAGTTTGCTTACTTATAGTTTTGTGTACAATGAATCTGATATTTTTGCTGGAGTAATCCTAAACTAAGCATGTACTACTGAAGCAACCAACTAGCTCGAATGAAAGCGAAATTGTTGTAAAAAATTAAACGATGCTTTGTATTCGGTTTAAAAAATGTGTTCAAAATAATAATTTGCATAACGGATAATTATTTCTGCACCACTAAACTGTTTTCCTTTGGAAACTTTAACATGTTAATTGCAAGTTGTGTGCTTCTTTGATCTGAAATGGATTGTTGAAATAATGATCTGAAAAACGTCTTCATATTGATATCAATTTCTCTTTTATTCTTCCCACAACAGTACAACGGATTTTGTGTCACTATAAACGGCCAAGTATGTCCTTTGCTAATGCAATTACCTTTTTTTACACGCACACGTCCCTCCTAGTCCAACTCCATCCATATGTTTATATTTGTATCAAGTAACGGATTTTAGTCCGATGGCCCAGCCTCCGTCCCATTCATATTTAAATTGAATGGATTCACTTGGACGAGCATCAAATTGTCATTTGAGTGTATCGTGGAGGACATGTCCTTACATGTCATTGTCCGTATTACGCACATTTCTCCTCTGTCCGCTCTCGTCATCATCTCTCCCTCTCTCTCTCCCTATGACTGATCTCTGATAAAATTGAATGACAATAGCTGTAGGGATCTCTTTTTAATAGGAATTGTGTTTTATAAAAAAAATGAGAGTGAGCCTAAGCTGAGCTATTCATACCCTCACTCACTCAGTACTTGAGCTGAGGAGCGGACACAATGGAAATAGAAATGATTGGCAGAATATATGATG